>CM040244.1:178965998-179028503 GCA_022545495.1 Chrysanthemum lavandulifolium | reverse complement strand
GCTTGTGAGTGGTCTTCAAAGAAGCAAATGAGTACTTCTATTTCCTCTACGAGGTGAATACATAGCCATGTCATCTGTTGTGCTCAAATCTTATGGATGAGATCTCAATTATCGACTATGGCTTTGAATTCAACAAAATTCCTCTGTCTTGTGATAATAAAAGTGCTATTGCTCTCATGCAACAACGTACAACACTCAAGAGCAAATCACATCGACATTCGACATCATTTCATCGTGGAACAAGTGGAAAAAGGTGTGGTGGAACTCTATTTTGTGAGGTATGAATATCGGTTAGCGACATCTTCACCAAAGCTCTTCCAAGAGAACGTTTGAGTTTATTCTTCCACGTCTTGGCTTGAAAAGCCTTCAACCGAAACACTCAAACGTCTTCGGAGGAAGGCGAGGAGTAAAGGTCTATCTTCATCTATCTCTTGTATATATCTATTCGAAAATCAAAATACAAAAATATAAAACCCTCAAAAATCAAATAGAAAAATATAAAACTTTCAAAATCCATAAAAATTTGAAAAAAAAAAAAAAAATCGAAAAATCCTCAAAAATATTGTCATTTTGTCATGTTTTCTCGGTTCGATAATATCTACGGTCTTTGTCTTTGTCATTCAAAGAATGACACGGGACTTTAGATGTTGTTCGAATGTTAAAAAAATAAAAATAAATAAAAAAAAAAAAAAAATGGGAGAAAGAGAAGCGTTGGTTTATTGTCATTTCGGCAAGAACCCGCTTTTCAAAGAAAGAACGAGCCATGCTTTACCATGTTTTCAAATTCCATGCTCGATTCTATAAACATTTATCTGCTGAAAACTAAGCGCTTTGAAAAATAACTCGGTCTCTATTTTTGATAATCATCGTGACTCATTCGTCAAAATCTCTATCTCTCAATCAACAACCTATGTCATTGATTGAGGGGAGAATGATTTCAATTAAATTAAAAAGTTATTTGGCATTAAATTTTCAAAAGATGTACATGCATGTTTTATCAATGGAGTTCAAAGTCTTAAAATCCAATCCTTATCGCTTAAACGCTTTCATAATCAAGTCACAATTCCCTTAAAGCTTTCAAAATCAATTTAAATCAATAAGAGATCACAAATCTCAAATGATTTGATAATTGTGATCGGGGAGAATGTGTGATTTAAATTGGATTTAAACCGATAATTCGGTAAATGGTTTTATATGGATGTACATGCTATCCTTCTCACATGTGACAAACGATTTCAAATTTTTCCATGCACATGTTGAGGGGAGCATCTATCTTAAACCTATGATTTGAAACGTGATCATTTATCTCAATGTGCAGGTTCCTCTAGTATGTGCAAAACTCTTTTCAAACCTCGAGGCACATATTGAGGGGATCAAATTTATGGAAACCTCATCCTTCCGAAATGCTTTATCTACTTGATTTGATCAAGGAAGTGATGGTGATATCTTTTAGAAAATGGTAATCAAAGAAGTAATTTCTTCCTCTTGCCTCCGTGTGCAAAACGATTTCAAACATTTGATGCACATGTTGAGGGGAGCACTTATTCTAAAAATATCAAAACAATTCGGTACAAAATGTTTTGATAATATATCACAAGTATCCGGATTGATTTTCAAATGGTTTTCAATTGGTTCCAATGGCATATGAACAATACCAAATAGACCGACCAACTTTACTTTATGTACGGTGATATAAGGATGATAAGGTTAGGTATTGGTTCCCATGATCCGCCGAACCGGAGGGATCTACCGAGGAGAATCCACTAGTTAGTGTAGAAGTCCTTAGGTATGATGATAAAAGGAGAAAAGTGAGATATGGGAAGAGTGCGGATCGAGGCCGAGCAAGTCTTGGAACAAACCCAACAAGGTTCTTGCAATGAAGTCTCGGTAAGCACCGAAGGGGTTGAAGAATTAAAAAGAATTGAATGAGAAAAGGGTGAAAACAAATAGCCCTCCCTTTGTTCAACCTTAGGCGAAACCGGGTTCAATTCATATGCTATCGATGGTATCATCGGTATTGAAGACAAGGCGTCATGGACCCGATGGACGCACTGCACTTCAACTTTCCGAACTACTCAAGTTCCTCTTAAAAGGACTTGTTTCATTCTCACGGGAACCGACATTATCTATCAACCTTCTTAGAGATCGTTGATATTGAAAAGGAGACCCTCTCCTAGTCTCCGACACGGGATCCAAATATGCACAAATTGAGTCTAGAGCCACGAGATCATCAATAAATCTCATTAGGACACTTTCAATGAAGACTCTCTGTTTCACACAATGTGGAAAGAGAGATTATATCATGAGTCCTCGCATTATCCTTGTGGTATTGCGGAACATCCGAGTGATGTGTAAACATATTCACAATGAAGATGGAAAACCTTCGAGCCAACATCAAACAAGCTCACGGTAGGTGGTAGGTGAGATCTATTATATAGATCAACCATGTGACAACCGACAGAAACAATGGGGCGATTCAATCTCTTGAATCAATCACGGTTCGAGTTATGGATTGACGAATACCTTTGAAAACCGGTCTTTGTGATTAATAACTCTTTTCTTTAGCACATCGACCGTGTACTAATTTTTCAAATCAAAAGGTGTTTTATGATTGATAATTGATTTTCAATAAAACCTTCGTTGTATTGCAAAAACAATTTCTATTGAGCAATACACGATTGTTTTTCAAATCTCTTTTCATCAATCAATGAACTTAAATTATTGGTTCACTCACTCCGTGTTGTCTTCTTTGAGGCGTTCGGTTTGAGAACGACTAGAGCATTGCCAAACCCCATCAAGGAAATTCTTGAATTATACGATCACAGGCGGTACATGTCTTGATCAACGGGGAACCGTGGGCGTGTACCTCAATTCAACGAAAGTGATTAAAGACACTTTCGGTGCTTTATTAACTAACTGTTTTATGCGGTACATCCTACGTTTGCGGTGATCGTAATGAAGTGGTCAATCCATAGCCGCATGCTCACACTACACATTCATCTCAAAAGAAATCATGATAAGTGCATCAATGACTCGATATTTTCACTCCATGCTTCGCTACTGCTGCCGCCAATATCATGAATCAACTAAATCTTCCGCTACTCTGATGAGAAGATATCATGATCCAGAATGTGAGCATGTCGATCCGAAAATACCAACACCACAATGGATGTCTCAGAGATTTTTGTTAGCTGATGGTCTCAAATGCAGGCTCAAAATTATTATCACGTGGATCAGTAAAAGACCTCCACTTGGATTAACCAAACATGCAATGAGAAGAATCAATGACTACGAGCTTAGGAGCAAAGGACTACATCAAGAATGCAAGAACAATTGTTAATGTAATATCTATTTGTATTCAATGTAATTTTGGTACATGATTGAGGTGACCTCCCTTTGGGGGAGATTGTTAGGAATTAGAAATTCCAGGTATTAAAGAGTCGGTCACCTGAAGTATATGTAATCGTTAGAAAGCTCATAGTCGTAGTTCTTTTGAGTTAAGTAGTATTTAGTTAAGTAACACCGTGGAGGACAGACGGTCTTTACCCACTGTATGCCCGATCCACACCCGTTGTGTGGCGTTTATGTAAGACTATAAATACTCTACCTCCCAAGGTAGAGTTGGAGCTCATAATAAGATTTTTCTTTCTCTCACTAAAGTTCCCTAAACCTCTAACTTTCTCTCTAAAACTCATCTCCTATCGCCTATGTATGATTGTGTTATGATGTGTATGTGAAAACTAATATCCTACAAAAAAATTTCCGGAAAATCGCAGACCCGGTTTACATCGGGATAACTTGACTGTCAGATCGCAACTCGACGGCGTCGGGAGGAGTAGAAACAACTTACTAATTTTTCTCGTTTTCTGTGCTACTTATTAATTTTTGGAATTTTCCAGGTCTTAATTTTCTAGAAAATCTGTAAACATCAATTCCGAAAGCATTATATCCTAGTTTAGTAGAGTCATATATATATATATATATATTGTTACCGCCAATTATACGCTAAGGTTTCATTTGGTTTCTTCAAGTGTGCAAGTTTGATTTATCAAGAAGAAAATACAAAAGATTGGAAGGAACCTTTCACGCAAACATTCTTCTTAAAGAAAGATTTAACCACTACTTCACACGGATCCTACCGAGTTAATCAGGGGAGTACTAGTATCTTTCGTTTTTAATTACCTTCCACTATCATAACTTTGATACTTTTGGGGAACATTGGGGACAATGTTCAGTTTAAGTGTAGGGAGGGAAAATAAAACGGGAACTTTGAAACTCTGCTTATCCTTGACTATTTGCCTTGTCCAATTTCATTTGTGTAATAAACCATGAGAATATATAGGAGTGAGCCATTAGTCTTAATAAAGCGTCTCATGGATAGGAAGTTATATGACTAGCACAAAAACCCTTTACCACTTAAATTCCACCCAAAATGTGAGGATCGCCCTTAGATTTGTAGGAATTAAAGCATTCCACGTTAATGCTTCGAGTGTGAACCGGTAGTATAATAGATTCTAGAACTTGTTTTGTGATGCATTCCGAGATTGCTAGGAAGACTACACTTGTGTAGTTAGGAATAACTAAATGATAAGAGGCATTAGGATAACCCTTGTTTAATATCTGTAATATAATTACTTCTTCCACATCGGTTGAGTAATTTCCCCACACCCTTGCGTTGTACTCATCTTTAGTACACGATACCCCTAGTTTCCTTTTCGCGGTTCTCGTGTTGTTTCGGTTTTCCGGAATATCAATGAAGAGCATTGTTTACAATCCACCCCCAAATGTACACCCAAATCGCCTTAGCCTACCTTGTATGCACTCACTTTTAGTGCATTATTGTTATCACAGTAAACCCTTAGTTCAATTATCTAGTTGCTTGCATAAGTTGCTAAGTCGAGTCATATCCTTTGTAAATAGTTTTGGGACGATTGGGACTCAAGGAAAAGTTAAATTTTATGAAATGACGGAAGGGAACGTTAAATTAATTCCCTTTATTTGCGTAATAATGTACTCGGTGTTTTGATCTTTTCAATTCGGGTCAAATTAGTGTTAGAGTAATAAAACTCAAGTGTAGGGATGTGCCTATAAATCCCTACTATTTTGATGTTATCGAGAGGATGGTAGAGTAAAGTGTATTAAAAAAAAAAAAAAAAAACATACGGGCTACCATCCTACATCTATCTTTAAATTTATGTT
This sequence comes from Chrysanthemum lavandulifolium, assembly GCA_022545495.1. Lineage (NCBI taxonomy): Eukaryota > Viridiplantae > Streptophyta > Magnoliopsida > Asterales > Asteraceae > Chrysanthemum > Chrysanthemum lavandulifolium. The sequence continues at coordinate 179,023,304 of CM040244.1, read as the reverse complement.
TGTTTGTTTCAGTTATCTAGAGTTTAGAGTGTCGAGTCTTGGCTTAGCAACGCCATTATTCGCATGCTTGTAACATAAAGATTTTTGACTTGCCACCACTAAATCGCCTATCCCACCAAACCCTTTATTTCCTAGGTGCTTACGCCAAAGCGATGGAGGTTTGATCTAGTCTCAAGCCTATGGTAATCTATGTACTAGGACCGGTTAATGAGTGTTTAGCTTCCATTTCCAACTTGCAATATTTCATATACACCCGAGAGTATCCAAACACCCCATGTGAGGTGCTAGTATGTAATTTCCGTGCTTGTTATGACTTTTGCGGGGCTTATATGTGTTGTGAATCATTCTAAACTAATGCTTCATGACCCCTAACTTATAAATCAACTAGCTAAAAGCACATTTTCTTGAGGACAAGCAAATACCAAGTGTAGGGATATTTGATAAGGATTTAAAAGGTACCTTTTTGAGGGGTCATTTAAGCCCTTAATTGATCACTTTTGTATCCATTATTACTTAATTTCGTTACTTTTCACTTTTTAGGTCTCTTGAAGGCAAATTGTTTGGAATGACACTTATTCGGACAAAAAGGCGCGAATATCTGAAGAAAATGGCCAAAGTCAAGAATCGAGACACTCAAGCTCACTGGGCCAAGGGACACTCAAGAAATGGCCAAAGTCAACATGTTTTGTGACGACTCAAGAGCCAAATTGCTTATTTACAAGTGAGGGCATCGGGTTTTAAAAGAGTAGGGCATCGCACTCGTAAGACCTAGATTTGATCCAGACGGCGCCGAGATCAAGGCGACGGCGTCACAGCATAATGTGACGCCACAATAATAACATGGCCAAGACGAAAACCTAATGACGGCGACCAAACGGAGTCACAATTAAAGAGTGATGTTGTCGCAGTTTGGAACACTATATATAGAATCCGAATTTTTCAGTTTTAGAGAGGTAGTTTTGTGGAGTAAAAACCTAAACCGAACCAAAGCTATCTTGTACAGTATTTTAGGGTTCCATACCCTATTTTAAATCAAGATAAGTGTTTTACTTCATTGATTCAAGAGTAAATTACACCGTTCGTCCTTGTGGTTTGCGTTGACCGCAAGGTTTCGTCCTTTGACCAAAAAAGTTGCACCGTCCGTCCTTAAGTGTGAAACGTTATGCACCGTTCGTCCCTCCTCTAACGAAGCCCACTAACGGTCGTTAAATCTTGTTAACCTGAGGGTATAATCGTCATTTCCACACCATAAGGACGAACGGTGTAGTTTACACTTTTTGTCCGTAGGGAGGATAAATACCATCACACTCACATTTTACACCCTTTCACTCTCTCACTAACAAACACACACACCTCTCCCATCTCCTCTAGACCTCCATGGCGACTATTTCGCCACCAGGGAGGGAGGCCACGCGTCGCCGAATTTACACCACTTACCCCATCGTGTAGATCGTGACCCGTGATTCTTTTGACGTGACATACGCGTCGTGGACCCCAACCACGCGCCCAAGATCCGAGTTTTCAGTGGTTCTTGGTCGTATATGAGACCACCACCACACGGTGGTGGGGCTCGTGTTAACTGTTGGTGCGAATCGGGTCCGTTTTCACTATTCAATGAGTTTTAATAATGGGGTTTTAATTATTGTTAAGGGGTGGTTGTGTTGGGGAAGATGATAAATTATGAGGATGATGGTGGTGGTGGCGGTGCCGGCGACGGACCTACATGTTTGGTGGCAGATGATGTAATCAAACTCCATAAACTTTTGATTCTGTAACTCTCTAACATTTGTTGCTTTGCTTTTCATTAGACGAGATGATGTAATAACCATTTTATGTAAAAGTGAATGAGTGACATCATTTCTTAAAAATATTAGCTTATCTCTTTTTAAAGTTACGTGATTAAAGCACTTTAGTGACCTGTTAAAACCTGTACATAATTTGACTATGATTTGCTTCATTTAAAAATTAGTGACAAGTCATGGGAAGACCATTGATAGTTGGTATGTTTTCCTGTGTTTCTCACAGTTGTACTAAAAGCCCAGCCCCCACACTCTGTTGTTGATGGAGTCAAGTATTGTCATGGCTTTATGAGTGTTGGGTTATTGCATTATTTGCATACATGAATGAATAAAATTAAAATTTAATTGTTGTATAGATTTTTGATAAAATAGTGGTGATAAGATTATTGTGATGAAGATGATGACCAATTTAGATGGTGTGGATGAAAGTTTGGGGAAGAAAGAGTTGGTGGGGGAAGAGAATGAAAAAGAGAAATAAGAGAAAGAGAAAGAAAAATCTGGTTTTGTGGGGGGTTTAAAAAAGACGGATATGCCCTCATGGGTTAAGTGGCTTAACTGACGTTTGTGGGAATTGGTGGGCCCAGTTGGATGGAGGGACGAACGGTGCATAACGTTTCACACTTAAGGACGGACGGTGCAACTTTCTTGGTTAAAGGATCGAAACCTCGGTCAACGCAAACCACAAGGACGAACGGCGAATTTACTCTTTATTCAATTATGTCTTTAATTGATTGTGTGTATGCTTGCATGTTCTCCATGTCCGCTAATTTATTTGTGTTTTGCTTAGGTAATATGAAACCTAGTTATTGAATATTGATTGGTTGTCTCTTATCTTAATTGTGATTGGCCTAGTATTGCGATAGGTCATTCGTTGTGTTATTAATGCTTGATTAATCTTTGTTGAACCTTAGCATATAGTTACTAGTGGAATTGTAGGCTAAACATCCAAAGAATACCTTAGAGTTAAGCTTATGAATCCTAGAGATTTCGTAGTCATTAACCTTTGGTAGCTTCAAAGAGTTAGGGATAAACGCATACCCTACGACCTTAGAAAAACAACGCGTTTAGAATAAGGACGTGACAATTCAACCATCAATAGGAGATAACTAGGGAGTAATAAAACCTAAGTAAACGCATTTTTAACTATCATACGAGCACACAACAATAGACATAGACTACCCCTAGCTTAGTTAATTAGATTAGATAATAGTAGAGTAATCGGTAGAAATACCAACCCCCAAATCCAAACCCCGAGATTCGTACCTTTCCATTTTCTAAAAAATATAAAAAAGATAAAAAATAATCTTCCTCAACCCTACCTTAGCGTAGTAACTTCTTACTAGCATTCCTATTCCCCTAGAGAACGATATCAATACCCGTGGCTTACCCTAATACTACACTACAACGATTAGGTTCACTGCCTAGGGTGTTGAAAAACTTGCTTGATGAAAAGGAAGTTCCTTTAAACCCGAACGCGCTACGTAAGCGTATCAACGTGAATAATGTGGATAGTTATTGGGATTGACAAATCCCGTTTGTTTGACCAAGTCCGGTAAACAAACGCACTATATTTGAAGATCCATAGGTTAATTGGCAAGTTACCTATTAGGGCAACTGTTACTATTATATCAATTGCGATTGATAAGTTGTTAACGTTTAGGTGTTATGAGCTTAGTGCAATAATATCTGTTTTGTTTTCTAAACTATGAATGTGAGACTAATTACCTCACGTTATGAATATTGTGATTTTCTAAACTCTATGAATTTCACTCAACCTTTGTGTTGATAGTTTTAAGCATGTATTTCAGGTCCATATTGTACGAGGCTGGCATGGAGGATCACGGATACTCAAGAAGGCTATAACTTTTATTATCATTCGAAAACCCATTTAATGTATTTTGTAAACTTGAAACCATTTGGGACCTCTTTTTGTAAACTCTGATATTTATATAAATCAAATGATAAATCTTTTTAAACGACTCCATTAGAGTTTGTTTTCTATTGTTATGACTGTTGTGCCATGAAGTAACACCCAGTTTGAATTCATTGCGTATTACAAAATTGGGGGTGTTACAAGGGTGCTTTAGGGTTTGGTGATAAGAGAATGACAAGAACCCTAGGTATAATCTTGGGGTCCGCTTGGTTCAATTAAGGGAATGGGAAAAGGAAATGCAAATGGTATACTAAGGAATGCAAAGGGTAATGAATACTTTAACCTCAATTTGTAGTGCAATGGATCATTACCTAGTTTAGGGTAATGCTCCATTCATTTACCCTCCACCAATTATAATTAATGATTGCTTTTCTTATTCCCCACCCCCTAATACCCTCCACCAAGCATGCCCTTAGTTTTATATTTACATGCCAAAACGTGTTGCAACATTTCCAAAGTATAGGGGGTACGGTGAAAGTTTACTCCAGGGACCAAAGCAGTAATTTTTGTAAACTTTCCCGATTTAGAGGTGCCGGGCTCATTTGGACTAGAAACACGCGAAAAAAATTACGACAATAACGCCATCGAGTTTGGAATAATTTCTTCATTAAAAACGAGTATTTACTTGACTAGTATTTTCATAAATAGTATAATAATTACTTTAAAAGTGTTTATTGAGTTACGGTTGTGTCGACACGCGTTATGTGCAGTTTTCATGTAAAACGAGATAACTCTTCTTTTCGATTCAAATTGGCTCAGGAAAGTCCGAAATGAAAAACAAATAATAATAAATATAATTTAGTATTAAAATAGGCTCTTGAAAAATTACCGGATGCTACAACTAGGCACCCATAAGGCCATAACCCTTCCAATCAAGAGCTATACTAAGTAACATACATTTCCATCTCTTAAAAATGGCTTCAGTTACTTGGGAACACATACCTTGAGGGAAGACCAACCATTACCTCCTTTAGCAGTGTATTGAGTGGACCAAACATTTTAATCTTTCACTCCTCGCTATTCCACCTTTCATACACGCCCACCCAAACTGTATACCTTTACAATGATTGCTCTATATTATGGTACATTCTTATGAATTAGACCTCTTATTGATTCATCAAAGCCGAATCATGAACTGTACAAGATAACATCGATTTGTGAATTTATAATTGAACAATTTTGTCATTAAATGTACAAGATAACATCATTGTCCTTAAACTAAATTGTTAGTTCATACTCAACAACACTTAAAAGTTATTAGTATATATGCTCTTATTATTCTTGTGTCAAACTAATATTTATGGTAGTTAGGGTCATTAAAATAACAGAAAAGTTATGATTATACTATACATGTACAATAAACGATCCGACTGTCAAGAGTTTTTTAGATAGCCCAAGTAGAAAATACTCTTTTGCCTTCGTTTTATGGATGTACATAAATTATGATTGATAGGAGCTGTGAAGCGTATCACAACTCAAGGCTTATGTCATATGAAACTCGATGTGTATAGTAAAATTTTATGTAAAGTACCAATAGGCACATGTACAAATCACTACAGAGTTGAGTTTCTTAGTTCACGTAACAAAATGTCATTTCGTTCTAAACTTGGTGAGGCATTTTTTCAAATAGTTTTTACTATGGGATGTGTTTTTATATGTACGTATTTTAACCAACTAGTGAAGTAATTTTTTTTTTTTTTTTTTTTTTTTTTTGTGTGTGAAATGGTGAACATATATTACCTCCAAGAATAATAAGCAAGATTCAAGGTGCTTAGGCATCTTCAAAGCTAACCAATGAATCGCATATCAATGTAACAAGATATATAATAGCAAACAAACCATACTTGCACAAAACAATACATCACCAATTCACCAAAGAAGGACTACATTTCCTCCCTAATGCTAAGTATTCCATAACCACAGTGTAGCTAACATCTAGTGACTACATTTCTCTCTTAACATCGGAGAGGCATCATCACTAGAAGAGCGAATCACTTTTCCATAAGAAACTCATGACTGTTCTGACTACATTTCCCATCCCACTTTTCTCCCTCAACTCCAGAATTGCATCTACATCATCACAAAAATGGATAAGAGATTGAAAAATATGGCAGGCATCATCAAAAACAGCATGAGCATCCAAGGGCAACCATTGAAAGTGTCTTATCCCAAACACTCCTTCAGGTTCAAAAACATTCCCAATTCTCCATACAATCAAACTATGATACCAAACAACTCTTTCAATCACTGCATACAAAACCATACTCTTCATTTTCCTTTACTACATATTTCCTCCTGGTACGAATTTCAGATTATCCCAACTTAAACCCCATACTTTGGCCACTGCAAGCACAACATATGATTTTTTAACTCTTACATCATATCTACCATATTTTCAACAATGGTTTTACTCAATTCTTCCTTAGTTCATATAACATTTTGGAAAAGCTTTCTGTTTCTTTCTTGCTATATGTAATAAATACTGTTGATAAAATAAGTCAATTAACAATGCTCCAAATGTTATTTTTAAATGGCTAAGCTGATAGGTAATCAACAACTTACACTCTGCAATGTACTGCACGTCCCTTGAATATTTCCTTTACTCTTCATTTGCAGCCGTACCTTTGAGGCATATGATCATTGAAAAAATAGGTGATCATGACTGTCTACACAACTGTTACATAAAGGGCACTTTAAATCTCCATTTTGCCATACCATAATCTTTTCTTGAGTCAATAGTTTTCCATGGATAAGTACAAGTTTTTACGCATGTACGTGAAATTTGATATTTGTATTATAGTAAACTAGTCGGATACCCGCGTACGCAAGGGCGGCGATAAAATATAGTTATATGTGTTTGCTTACCCGTTTAGTGAATTCGTTTCACAACACTTGAATGTATATGTGTTACTTGTATGTGTTTGTTTAGGTTACCCGTAGCTTTCCGTTACATCATTATTCCCGCATATAAAATACTCTGCAATCTCTTACATGCCAAACACTCCCCAAAAATATATTTGACTTAATCAAGATTGTATCGATTGAAATAAATGTTAAAGTTGTAAAATTTTGAATTAAAATAAAATAAACCCACTAAAAATATAAAACTAAAACTCATAAAATATATCAAAATGGATGTTGAATTAAAGAGCATAAAATTTTAGAAAATATGGTGAAATTAGATTATAAAAAAATAAATAGATAAAAGATATTTCAATTTGAAAATAAAGATGAATTTTTAATTGAGTAGTGACACATGTCACTTTATAATTAGCCCTTATCTTCTTTTTAGTGGTTAGGAGTTAGGTTTGAAGTTTGTTAAGAATTGACACACGCCATCTCACGATTGGGCTCCTTATCTTAATTTTTGGTTAGGAGTTAGAACTGGAATGAGGTTTGGTTTTAAACGTTTATATAGTAGTATAGATTTATATCATAGGTGAAAATATAGCTTAACTTTGATAAGTTATCATTTATTATGCCATTAGAAAGTTGGGCGCAACTGTTGGTTAAATATGGCAAATTGGTTTGCTTACAATGAAAAGTAATGCATGGAAATCGAAAATGTATTCACTCTAAGTGTCTAAAGGAAACTCTTAATTAGTGTTATATTTGTTTTGATTCGTAACTTTTTCTTGTTGATGAATATGAATTTTGTGAATTTAATTTGTTACAGTGTTTTGTTATTATTCAACATATTGATAGACATATTTTGTAACAAGTAATCTAGGGATACATATTTGAATTTAATCTTAACTATATAGGAACTATCATGACTAGATTACGATGTGTGTACAAAAGTAGTTTCGTTTACTACATAAAGATCGATCCTAAAAGTCGAAGACATGCAATAACCTCTTTTCTTTTATGTAAACTTATAAAGTGTATATTCTTGTACACGCACCATGATGTAAATTCAATTCAAACCCTAGTTTTCTTTGAAATCTTTTGTGTATAAGAATGGATAATGGGCCATAGACCATCGACTATATATCTTACAAACCGAAGGCCAATACTGTTGCTTGCTTTATGCTCTTTTGTAAAAGTAAACGTTACAAGATAAGTTTTGTCGACAATGAAGTCGCACTACTCTAAAAGAGGACCGTTAAGAGGTTAGTGGATAGTGCTATTCATAAAAAAAAATGTCTTTAGATTTGATATAAACTAGAATATCGTTGTTTCGAGGTGAATGGCGTCAATAACATGTACGACTACCAGAATGTACCAGTGTCAATCTTTAGAAAGTATAATAAAGTAAACGTGATTCTAGTCAAAATATAAGGCCGACAAAGTATGTGTAAAAATAGCAAACTGACGATATACCCACCCTTTTACATCATGCATGCATGCATTTAAAGTAAGAGTAGTGATTGGAGGCACTAATCGTATCTTAAAGATATATTAACTATATGCCGTCATCCCGATGGCTTCACAACATGGGACCCACTTTTTATAAACCACCATGATCATGACACACGTTTTTAGGCACATCTTTAGGCACATAATTAGTCTTCCCAATCATTTTCCTTAAAGTAAACACATTCCGAGCTTAGAATAATTAAATTACCAAATTTCCCCCATGCTCCAATTATAAAATCTGTCCATTGCCAATTCAAATATCCATATCATTTTGTCATTCCAACAAACAATAACTCATTCCTCTGTTTACTAAAGATATGGACACTTTAGCCGATCTTAACTGCACCGCAACTGAAGGAAGATCATCTAACTTTTCTGAATGTTCGTCCCTTTACATCTATTTCTGACCACGATATTGAGTTTACACAAAGGGATAATGGTAGAAGCACTAGTCGAAAGTGGAAGAAGCTATTGAAGAAGCTGGTTCAAAGAACCAAGAAAAGCTTATGCGGATCTTCCAAGCCTGCAGTATATGGATACGACGCTGTTAGTTACTCGCTCAATTTTGATGACGGAAATCATAGTGATGAATATTATTTGTACGGATCTAGATGTTCTCAAGCTTTAGGTGAATGCTCATAGAATCAATTAGCTAGTAAGCTTTTGTTACGCTGTTCATATGTAAATTAATCAGCAGTTTCAGTATAGTGAAGTAAAATTATCTAACAATTTATGTTGCAGCTTTATATCTAGCCCATGAGTTACATTCTCGCCAAATTACTACGAGAAATTATCATCCCATTGCATCACACCATTTAGTTAATTCTCGTAATTTAATTTCAAAATCTATTGAACTAAACTAAGTATGGAATTTTGATGTGCCACGCCAACCTTTTGAAAAAGAAGGCTTTATTATCCGGTTTGAATCGTGTGACGTGTTTCAAAACCCGATGGACTAATTGGCCAAGTCGAAACCATAATTAAACAAAAAATAAAATAATAATAATAAGAGTTAATTACATAAATTGTCCTTGTGGTTTGGTCAAAGTTACGGATCTTGTCCCTATACTTTTTTTAGCGTTTCGTCCCCGTGGTTTACAAATCTTACGGATCTTGTCCCGATCGACCCGGTCCCAAAAAGGACCTCCTTGCAAATCTCTCTAACGTGAGGGCTAACGATCGTTATACAAACCATGGGATGATTTATGTAATTTACTCTTTAAAAAAGTTTTTCTTTTAGTTTTATTATTCAAAAATTATAATAAAATTAAAAAAAATTATTTTAATTTTGTTATAATATATTTTTTTTAAAAAACTGTTTTTTCTTTATAAAAATTAATTTTAGAAAAAAAAAATTAAAGTAAAATTAAAAAAAAAACTTTTTGAAGGCTTTTTGTTTATTGCTCGGTTTTCTCATTGTTTGGCGGCTTGGAATGATGGATTTGAAGGCTTTTTGATGTTCTACCTATTGGTTGATTTCTTTTGTTTTGTGTTTCTTGCAATTTCCGGTTTTGTTTTGGAACTTTTTTGTTAATAAAATCTTAGCCTTTCAAAAAATAATAATAACATTACCAAAGTACTTGCAAAATTTACGAAACATTTGTTTCATGAGAAAACTTAAAAAACCTTGATTAAAGTCAAAACCGAAAACATTCTCACCACTAAAGGAAAGCGAGCTTATTTCTTGATTTAAGTATGTCATGACGTCTTAAGATATGTACAATATCAAAAGAAAATAAAATAAAATGAGAATGTCGAAAAATACTACGCTTTTTAATAAAATTAATTTTTTAGAGAAAAAACAGTTTTTCTTTTAAAAAAAATAATAAAATTAAAATTTGTTTTTTTTTTAATTTATTATAATAAAATTAAAATTAAAATTTTTTAAAAGTTTTTTTATTAAAAATTTTAATCGTAATAAAATTAAAAAATTTTGAATAATAAAATTAAAAGAAAAACTTTTTTAAAGAGTAAATTACATAAATCGTCTATGTGGTTTGTATAACGATCGTTAGCCCTCACGTTAGAGAGATTTGCAAGGAGGTCCTTTTTGGGACCGGGTCGATCGAGACAAGATCTGTAAGATTTGTAAACCATGAGACGAAACGGGCTAAAAACTATAAGGACAAGATCCCTAACTTTGACCAAACCACAAGGACGATTTATGTAATTAACTCTAATAATAATAATAATAATAATAATAATAAGTAAAATATGAAATTAAGCGATTGCATGCATGTGTATACATACAAAGTTGCCCATTAATTAATTAAACCTTAATGCATAAGTTATAAAACATTTTTTTACTTAATTTCTTTTGTAAAGTAACATTTGAATATGGTTGATTCCGCAGGTTTACAAACCCACGTTCACAAACAATAGCGAATATGAATGACCACGACACTGACGTACATGATTTTTTTTTTTTTTTATTAGAAATGACGTATTATTACTATTCCAAGCAAAATATATAATTTCTAAGACATACAAACTTAATTATGACATGCAAGGTTGAATGGTTTGTGTAAAAATAATGTTGGGTTCAGTAAATACCCAAACCCCTTAATCTAGGATTTGAATAGAAAATAGCCAAGTGTTTAGTCCGATAACACTAACGGTGTCATCGAGTGCATAGTCTCTCAAATGAGTCATCTTCGTGATACTCGATGCGAGGCAACAAGATAGTCTCTCACTCAAGAAGACGGAACTTAAAGGGTGAAGACCGAGTCAAGAAAAGATGGTGGATTCGGTGGTGATGACAATAACTCACCGAATCCCTAAGACTCTCTCCAACTACTTACATCAAGTAGAAGATCAAGGATGTAAAGACGAAGAATGAGCGGGACAAGGCGGGATAAGTTTGAATCGAGATAAGACGAAGTCCTTATCAACCAAAGTCAACTTTCCATGAATAGCAAAGATCGTGCTCGGTGTCCTCACCGAACTTAGGAAAGTAGTCTTGTCTCTTACCTAGAATAGTCTTGTAAACAAAGACAAAATACATAAGTATTTTGTCTTACGTATGATGTCGGTTGTCACTTAGGAAAGAGTTAAAAATCATAGATGTATAAATAGCATAAGAGATGGAGTGAAAAGATTAAGCTTGTAAATTGTAAAAATACATATACACGAAGCCATCTTTTCACTCCTCCAAATACAACTTAATCCCCGAGATAGCTCGGTGGGTTCTAAAGTTGTGCTCGGACTTAGCCCGAGCTTAGAGAGGAGTCACCAAACTTTGTCATTTCAATCGCAAGTCTTGCCCGCGTGCTTGGGTAACGATTCTTTTGATTCATTTCTAATAAAGAATTTGATGTTGAAAATTATCTAGTGTGTTTTACTTATGTTAATTTCACCATTGTTCACTATTAACTTGTTTTTATTCTTAAACGACAACAAGTGGTATCGAGCAAGGCTAATTATAAAACTTTTTTAGGCCGCTCAAAAGTTTTTAAATTAGGATCCTATATGGTCGAAATTGATGTACCCCAACTAGTCGATAAAAGGGTGGAGCTTATTCAATTGTTGCCCTAGACTTGAAGTTGGCATATTCAACAAATGGAAAAGCGAATGCTTTGCTATTTGATTAGGATGGAACCTTATTATATCAAGTGTATAAATGAAGGTCCATTTATCCCAAAGATCTCAAGGTTTTCCTAAACACAAGCTCGATGGACCTGGATGAGAGGAGAGTGGTCAACCAGACCAAAGACTCAAAAGTATCATAATATCTTGTCTTCCGACGATATTATGGAGTTCATTATAAGTCATGTCTGACTAAACAAACTGGGATGACCTAGTTCATAGTCATGAAGGCCCATCGATACCAAGGAAAAGCAGGATAATGGACCGAAACTTGAGTATAAAACTTGGGGCTAAGGACTCGAAACTCTCTCAAACTTACACCCGTACAAAACTCTTTTAAATGAACTGTCAAATGATGGTGTTAAGTTGTCCAAACATGAAATCAATGTTGGTTTTGTCAATAGTCTCCCGAGAAGTGGTTGAATTTCTCTCGGGGACTTAGGAATGCTAATCATATCCGTAATCTTGAGCTTCACGAAATATATGGAAATTTGTCTATGAGGAAAACCTCATCAATAGACGATACCGACTTAAAGAAGTCTCGTGAAGTCAAGAATTCCTTGACCACCACCTCATCACCAATATCAATCGCTTATTCTAACAATGTTGTTCAAGATTTTCGTGAAAATTCGATGATGAGCGATGAGAGATCAAGTGAGGAGTACCTAAATGACCGAACACCGAATTTCGTGAAAGGGCACTCCTTGCTAACTCTCGAAGGTTTATAAAAGAAACAAAGGTTTTCAAATGCTAAAGCAAATGAGGACACTGAATGCTTTAAGTGTCACAAAAGAGGTCATTTTGCAAAAGACTGCTTTTCAAAACAATTTCGAACCTCTTATAAACCATCAAATCGGTCATCGCTTTAGCAAATTTCAACCAAAAATCTATCGGCCTCATCAAAACTTTCAAAACAAAACTGTTGATTTTGAAGCTAAGTATAAGAAAGTCAAAGCTAAGCTTGCATTGCTTGAGGCCGATCCTCGAAACAACAAAAGTGTTCAATACATGCGGGGTAAAACAAAGGCCTCGTTCTTTGAAACCTTCGATCGGGATGAAGAGCCGGTGTCATCGATGATGAAATGGTGCATGTCACAGCATCGATGGCCTCTCGAAGAGGACAAGCTAGCAGTTGGAAAGAATCATGCCAGAATGGAGAATGGGTCTGATCCGCTAAACAGTCAAGTCTAACAGACTTAAAACAGCTCAGACACAAATGCAATTAAGATCAGAGGAGTACAATGTTTCCCCGGGTCGTTATGTCCCAGCGAGCTATGCAGTGGATCAATCAACGTCTAGTGATCGAGAAATTTGAACGAAAAAGGGAATCTGAATGATATTATGATTACAGAAATATCAAACAAATGCAAAGGGCTAAAATGCAAATGAGAGGAAATTAAAAAGATAAAATCTATTAAATAAACGCTATCACTATATTTAAAGTGATGAACGTTTAAAACCTAAAACGTACGTTTAAATTAAAAATAACGTAAACGTACAAAATAAAAAGTGAAATCTGAGAAATAAAAGTCCTAAAAATATGAAAAATACATTTTTACAAACCTAATGATATGAGAAAATTTTAAGAAAAAGAAAATTATTTTTACAACTATTTAATTAATTATTATTAATTAAAAACTATTTTAAACTATTTAATAATACTCTAAAATAAAAGAAAATACAAAATAAGGCTAGAAAAATAAAATTAAAACTTAGAAAAATCTAAAATATGATAAAACTAATTTTAAAACTGAAAATATATTTTTTTAGACTTTTTATATATTTATTATTAATTTAAAACTATTTAAAACTAATTAAAATGCTAGAAAATACAAATTTAACTAATAAAATCTAGAAAAATACTTTTTGGCTTTTATATTTATCTAAACTTAAGAAAATGAAAATTATTTTTGAGACTTTTCTTAATTATTTGTATTAAATGCTATTTAAAAATACTTAAAAACTAGTTAAAATCAAGAAAAATAGTAAATAAGCTAGGAAAATCTGAAAAATTCAAGATAACTCTAAAATAATACTAGGAAGCTAGGAAAATGGAAAAACATGGGCTTGTGTGGAAGGATTTGAAATCGATATGAAAGTGCTTATAGAAATAAGCACTTTAATAAGCAAATGGATTCCAAAGACTACCCAACTTAGAGAAGCTTGGAAAAGCTAAAAGTACTAATATGCAATAAGAAACAACAAGCCTTAATCACTGAAACATCAATTTGCTATGATTTGAGGAATAAGCTAAAAGCTAAAAAAAAGTGACTGAGTGCTACTTGCAGCGTAAAATAAGTACTTAAATAAGCTAGAAATGAAAACCACCAATTGGAACTTGGAGGAGACCTAGGTGAGAGCATGCAAACCAATTATCGACCTAATGGAGCTATGATGAAACACATGCGGGCCTTACAAAACTGCACAAATCTGTCAGATTAACGAGACCCACACAGGGCATTTGAAAGCTTTTGGATGACTTATTTGAAACTTAAGAATGCTTTTGAAAAAGTTGAAAAGATCATTTGTGGAAACTAGACCTGTTGATCTTGTAAAACCCACAATATCACTTAATTTAATTCAAAAGCGAGGTCATGAGAGATCCATGAAGTTTTGTGTAAAAGCTAGTTAAAATTGCTCTATGACTTTTATGACGAGAAAGGACAAGTTGACTTATCTAAGTTTTGATTCCAATTATTGCACTGAGATTGATGTAATATGCTAAAGCAAGACTAATTCAAGCTAGCTTAACTACCCTTTACCCATATGCGATTACAGGATGTTGATTCCATGAGATATGAGCAAGGGAGCAGTTAAAGACTAAAGTTGACTTCAAGTGTTCTAAGGTGCAAAAATGTGAGTTTAATGACTCTAATATGTCCTAAGGTTATTCTACCAACCGAGTTTATCAACCGAGAAGCCTAAAACTCCAAGTATAGACTTATACCAAACACTAGTTAAAAACTATCAAGCAAATTTAACTTAGAGCAAACACTAAACCGCTTAGTACCTTTGATTAAAATGAGTTTATATGATTATATTACAACTATATAAACACATAGAAAACAATTGAGACCACAGATATAGAGATAAGCAAAAGTCGCAATATGACTTAAAAATGAAACCGAGAAAGCTACTCACAAGTATCCCGCTTGTTTGCAGCCGTAACCAAACACACAACCACTCTATCCTATTCTATTTAAACCCATTTCCATCCTCTGCATTACCCAAATCAGCTTCTATTCCAATTTGAACCCAAAGTTGACTTTTGTTGACCTTGGGATAAAACTGCTTAAAACTTGATTGCAAACTGATACAAAGCTAACATAAGCTTCTACAAGATTATTTGAGATAAAATATAAGCTACTGCAAGCTTAACCATGAGAATTTAGAATTGAGAATTTCAACAGTAACCTGGAAACTTGCAATTTATATAAAAGGTTGAATTGATTTGCAAAAACACATTACATCAAGTCTCGACTTAGTTATAATACAATAAAACTAGAATTACAACATTTGCTTTAAATTAAAACATAAACTTTAAAAACGACATTAAGACAAAATAAAAAACTAACTACCGCCTAACCGCTTCATTCTTCACTCTTTTTATAGTCCCCTTGCTTCTCTCTCATGTCTTGAGTGGATCCCACCTTGTTCCAGAGCAATTGGATGACTTTTATGACTTTTGGCCAAATTGTTATTTTTGGCGGGAAAGGGATTTTAACCTGTTGTGGGGTTGAGTGTGAGGAGAGGGGGGAAATTAATGTATCTTGGAGTGTAGGAGAGGTGGGGGGACAAGGAAGAGATAAGGGATGGGGGTTGTGTGTGAGCAGGCAGTTGCAGAGACTAGTGGGGAAGGAAGGTGGAAATTGGCGCGTGTTTGGGGTTAGTCAAACCTCTGTTTGACTTGGGCAGGTTTATTAAAAGCAAGGGGTTCAAAATTGGTAAATGACAGGGGTCCAATTGGTGGAAGGGTTCACAATTGGTCTAAAGGTTTTAAACTTCAAGGACTATAGTTGTATAATCTGAAACTTGAGGGGCCTAAGCTGCCAATTCATCAAACTTGTTTCAAGGGACCAAAAGTGACATTCTCAGAAAGTATAAGGACCAATCTTGCCATTTTACCATTTTCCAGGGGCCATTTCTGCCAAATTTCAAAGTTGAAGGACTAAACTTGTAATTTCTCAAACTTTTTGATATTTTTCACCAAAGGACTAAATTTGACAACTTTTGATTTTAAAAGGACCTTTGGTGACTTTACTTTTGAAATTATGTGCTCGGGGACTTTTTTGACAACTTTTGAAACTTGGGGACTAAAGCGCAATTTTGCAAATTTGATATGTTTTTCATCCGATTTTGATATTTTTGCATTTAAAACTCATAAAACAACGATTTGTGATATTTTGATCATTTGATGTGTTTCGAGTGTTTTCGGATGAATTTGCAGTTTAAATGGTACAAAAATGATGAGTATTTACACACTCATCAATCCCCATATTGAGATATTGCTAGTCCCTAGCAATGATTTGAGAAAACATAATGGATTTTAAACTCTTTACCAAAAGCCATTACTTGGAGTAGCCAAATGTTTCAGTTCAAGTAAGAACCATGGTACATCGATAACCATGTGATTTTGAGCAAACCACCGACTTTCAACGGATTTGATTTGTCTTTACCGAAGCCGTACCATACGGACTAGCCAACTCTTAGATAAATTATCAATATTATCTTTGGTGAGTGATTACCAATTATGGATTTTCCATTGCCTTTACCACAAGCCATAACCTTGCGGGCTAGCCAACTCTTCACTTTTTAGGATATGGTGAGTTGAGAACCATACAATTTTGGGCAAATTGCAAGCCATATAAACGGATTTGAGAAATCTTTACCAAGAGCCGTTTGCTCTGGATTAGCTAATCCTTTTGTCTTCTGTACATGGCGGATCGATAACCAAATGAGAAAGTGCAGAACACTTACTCCAAAAAAAAATTTGGCCAAAACGGGAATTGGGTATAATTATATGATAAAATTGTGAGAATTTCCCCACACTTAGAAATGAATATTGCCCTCAATATTCAAAGTACTGCGGTTATGCGAAACAAAGAACGTAAAAGGGAAATATTACGGCCATTTATTTGAAAGTTTTTTTTTTTTTTTTTTTTTTTTTTAGAAAACTTATATATATAACATGTGGGCAGACCCCACACTTAGGTGGTAGAAAGGGTGAGAAGTCGAAATATGGGTGAAAACCCATATGGTGTGTGCTCTTGTTTTTGGTTCCCGAGTCGCTAGCTTGACTCGACCCAATTCATTGGTTCATGGGAAGCAAAGTGGAAGAAACAATCTCCATCGGACTTTCATTCAAGATGTTTGGACAAACATTTGAAGCACGAAAGTTCCACACCGATGAGATATACATAGAACCGCTCACAAATGGTACATGAAAATGCCGGGATCAAAGATAATGTCTTCATTCCCGAAGGAGTGAAGAACAGGAGAGGTGACGAGAATATATGAAGAAAGAAAGAAAATCATGATAGAAATCATGACTAACTCTTCATCCTCGATAGGAGAATTCATAGTTTCATGAATCTCCTCGGTTAAACTCAATTGGTCTAGACATATCTCGGGTGTGTCTAGATCAGTAGAAGTTATCATACTCCGGCGGAGATATGATATGAGTGAGTTCATCGAGAACTCCATGAAGGTGAATGAATCATATTCGAATTGATATGAGTGGGTTCACCGATGAACTTCTCTAATGTACATGATTCATAATCGGGAGAGAATTGTGAGAATGAAAAGTGGTGCGCCACTAATCTTCTCTCCCATATTATCAAAACAAGAGGCTTTCATTTCGGAATAGAATCATCGGAAAGCATGTCACTACCCTTAATGGGGATAGGAGATGAAATCGGTTTCTCTTTGAAAGCCTCGATTTTAGAAATGAGAAGACCGACATTCAATAATGTTGCTCGAAGAGCTTCATCCTTGATTTCATGTCGATAACTTCATCATTCTCTTCTTCTAAGCTAACAAGCTCGAAGGTGAATCTTCCACATAAATGATGTCTCCGCAAGATAACGAATCATTATCATCGAATCGGAGAACATCTCAACATGATCCGTTTGGAAGACAAGAGGAGGAGGATATCACACATGATCAAGAATTCCTGTGACTCTCCAGGATTGGGACAAGGTCCTCAACACTAGACTTTATGAATTCGTCCGATTCCTTTTCGTGAACAGTGTCAAGATGCTCGTCCCCATGTTTGGAGAGTGAGTGGGAGCCTCGGGTGTGATAGCGCTTGTTTGAGATGGAATCTCAACTGCGGAATATCAACCGACCGAGGGGGGTGAGAAATATTACTTAAAAGGATAAAACCCTCCTCGTCATCATCATACAGGCGGCCTTGAGAATGGGAGCGCTTAGAGCTACATGCTCTAAGGCTAATAATCTTCCCTAGATTCTCGGCCTTCGCTCTTGGCAAGTAATTCTCCTATGGTCTTTTCACCACTCACTTGATTCTTAAAATTACTCATCATATCCTCAAGTGTTTTCATTGCGGTTTCAAGATCCCGGGAGATTGCATGAGACAACGGCTCGAGATGGAGTTTGAACCGTATGGTCTTTGTGGAGGTTGGATATTATCAAACATGTGAGAGTCATGATTGTTACAAGGAAATGGATTCCTGTTTGACAATCGGTGAAATGGGGACCTCCACAGATTACAACAAGAAAACTGTTGAGCCCGGATAGGTGAATCATATGGATTTTGGTCATAACCAAAGTTCGAGCATCACCGGAAAAGCTGTTCATAGACAAACGTGTTTCGGATTGACACTCAAATCCTTGGTGAGGACCTCCACAAAATTCACAGTGGGTATGTTGATTATATGAAGAATAGTCGGTGTGGTGGGTAATTGGAAAAGTTTGAGGAGTCGTTAAATTAGTTCGATTAGGATCATAATCAAATGAATTCCTTGAACCACAAAACAAACAACTCCGTTATGAATATCATTACCACATTGTACACATGTACACCAACGACGGGGTGAACCACAAAGAGGCTCACCACAACCGACACAAGGAATAAACGATTGCATTTGATAGTTATGAAGAGGAATCGGTTTATCCAAAGAATCAACAAAACCAACATGGTGATCGAATGACTATCAAGTCTCGAAGAACATTCGGAAAGATCGGAGGTGGGACAAGTGGTGTGCTCGAGAGCTAGCAATTTCCACCACTTCCGTTATGGTCTCCGGTTTTGGTTCTTGAGAAGCGTGAAGATTAGGCAAGTCATTCTTGCTAGTCACCGGTGTTTGAGCGGGTTCATCGTAATCAATTCTAATTCTCGACTGTTTTCGTCGGCTTGAACTTGTTCGATTAGATTACGGGCTCTATCTTCAAAGAAAGTGTCCTCGTAATCCTCGATGGGTGCTTGGGGTAGCTCAAGCGTTTGAGCCGGTTTGTCAAGATTAGAATGTATTTCGGGTTGTGGCGGGTGGTCGAAATAACTTTGGAAAGAATTTTGATGGATAATTCGCACAATTGCAAAATTCGCTTGAACTAGGCCCTCCACACGCTCACACACATTTCGGCGATAAAGCCGACATAAGAATTAAACATATAGAGGATTAAGAAGAGAATCAAATGGTTGAGAGGATACGAAGGATAGAATTAAGCGGCAAAGAGGTAAGAAAGCAGAATCAACGAATAAGAGGATTGAGAAGAATATTTTGGTATTTTGGATAAGAAAATATAAACATATCTGGATGGATGGTATGAACAAAGAGTGAATATCCAAATCACTAATCTTCTAGACGGAAGATAATCAAGACAACTCCGTGCGCCAAAATTTGATCCGCATAAGCAGTCAAGTCTAACAGACTTAAAACAATTCGAACACAAATGCAATTAAGATCGGAGGAGTACAATGTTTCCCGGTCGTTATGTCCCAAATGAGCTATCACGATGGATCAATCAGCGTCTAGTGATCGAGAAATTTGAGCGAAAAAGGGAATCAATGATATTATGATTACGAAATATCAAACAAATGCAAAGGGCTAAAATGCAAATGAGAGGAAATTAAAAGATAAAATCTATTAAATAAACGCTATCACTATATTTAAAGTGATGAATGTTTAAAACCTAAAACGTCGTTTAAATTAAAAATAACGAAGCGTACAAAATAAAAAGTGAAATCAGAAATAAAAGTCCTAAAAATATGAAAAATACATTTTACAAACCTAATGATATGAGAAAATTTTAAGAAAAGAAAATTATTTTTACAACTATTTAATTAATTATTATTAATTAAAACTATTTTAAACTATTTAATAATACTCTAAAATAAAAGAAAATACAAAATAAGGCTAGAAAAATAAAATTAAAACTTAGAAAAATCTAAAATATGATAAAACTAATTTTAAAACTGAAAATATATTTTTTAGACTTTTATATATTTATTATTAATTTAAAACTATTTAAAACTAATTAAAATGCTAGAAAATACAAATTTAACTAATAAAATCTAGAAAATACTTTTTGGCTTTTTATATTTATCTAAACTTAAGAAAATGAAAATTATTTTTTGAGACTTTTCTTAATTATTTGTATTAAATGCTATTTAAAATACTTAAAAACTAGTTAAAATCAAGAAAAATAGTAAATAAGCTAGGAAAAATCTGAAAATTCAAGATAACTCTAAAATAATACTAGGAAGCTAGGAAAATGGAAAAACATGGGCTTGTGTGGAAGGATTTGAAAGCGATATGAAAGTGCTTATAGAAATAAGCACTTTAATAAGCAAATGGATTCAAAGACTACCCAACTTAGACGAAGCTTGGAAAAGCTAAAAGTACTAATATGCAATAAGAAACAACAAGCCTTAATCACTGAAACATCAATTTGCTATGATTTGAGGAATAAGCTAAAAGCTAAAAAAGCAGATGGTAGGGTCTTACTTGCGGCGGAAAATAAGTACTTAAATAAGCTAGAAACAGAAAACCACCAATTGGAACTTGGAGGAGACCTAGGTGAGAGCATGCAAACCAATTATCAGACCTAATGGAGCTATGATGAAACCTGTGCAGGCCTTACAAAACTGCGCAAATCTCATGCGATTAACGAGACCCACACACAGGCATTTGAAACTTTTGGACAAACTTATTTGAAGCTTAAGAATGCTTTTGAAAAAGTTGAAAAGATCATTTGTGGAAACTAGACCTGTTGATCTTGTAAAACCCACAATATCACTTAATTTAATTCAAAACTGAGGTCATGAGAGATCCATGAAGTTTTGTGTAAAACTGGTTAAGCTGCTCTATGACTTTTATGACAGAAAGGACAAGTTGACTTATCTAAGTTTTGATTCCAATTATTGCTTGAGATTGATGTAATATGCTAAAGCAAGACTAATTCAAGCTAGCTTAACTACCCCTTTACCCATATGCGACATTACGGATGTTGATTCCGAGATATGAGCAAGGAGCAGTTAAAGACTAAAGTTGACTTCAAGTGTTCTAAGGTGCAAAATGTGAGTTTAATGACTCTAATATGTCCTAAGGTTATTCTACCAACCGAGTTTATCAACCGAGAAGCCTAAAACTCCAAGTATAGACTTATACCAAACACTAGTTAAAAACTATCAAGCAAATTTAACTTAGAGCAAACACTAAACCAGTTAGTACCTTTGATTAAAATGAGTTTATATGATTATATTACAACTATATAAACACATAGAAAACAATTGAGACCACAGATATAGAGATAAGCAAAAGCTGCAATATGACTTAAAAAATGAAACTGAGAAAGCTACTCACAAGTATCCCAGTTGTTTGCAGGCCAGAACCAAACACACAACCACTCTATCCTATTCTATTTAAACCCATTTCCATCCTCTGCATTACCCAAATCAGCTTCTATTCCAATTTGAACCCAAAGTTGACTTTTGTTGACCTTGGGATAAAACTGCTTAAAACTTGATTGCAAACTGATACAAAGCTAACATAAGCTTCTACAAGATTATTTGAGATAAAATATAAGCTACTGCAAGCTTAACCATGAGAATTTAGAATTGAGAATTTCAACAGTAACCTGGAAACTTGCAATTTATATAAAAGGTTGAATTGATTTGCAAAAACACATTACACTGAAGTCTCAGCTTAGTTATAATACAATAAAACTAGAATTACAACATTTGCTTTAAATTAAAACATAAACTTTAAAAACGACATTAAGACAAAATAAAAACTAACTCTTGCCTAACCGCTTCATTCTTCACTCTTTTTATAGTCCCTTGCTTCTCTCTCATGTCTTGAGTGGATCCCACCTTGTTCGAGCAATTGGATGACTTTTATGACTTTTGGCCAAATTGTTATTTTTGGCGGAAAGGATTTTAACTGTTGTGGGGTTGAGTGTGAGGAGAGGGGAAATTAATGTATCTTGGAGTGTAGGAGAGGTGGGGGGACGAGGAAGAGATAAGGGATGGGGTTGTGTGTGAGCGGCGATTCAGAGACTAGTGGGGAAGGAAGGTGGAAATTGGCGCGTGTTTGGGGTTAGTCAAACCTCTGTTTGACTTAGGCGAGGTTATTAAAAGCAAGGGGTTCAAAATTGGTAAATGACAGGGTCCAATTGGTGGAAGGGTTCACAATTGGTCTAAAGGTTTTAAACTTCAAGGACTATAGTTGTATAATCCGAAACTTGAGGGCCTAAGCTGCCAATTCATCAAACTTGTTTCAAGGGACCAAAAGTGACATTCTCGTAAAGTATAAGGACCAATCTTGCCATTTTACCATTTTCCGGGGCCATTTACGCCAAATTTCAAAGTTGAAGGACTAAACTTGTAATTTCTCAAACTTTTGATATTTTTCACCAAAGGACTAAATTTGACAACTTTTGATTTTAAAAGGACCTTTGGTGACTTTACTTTTGAAATTATGTGCTCGGGGTTGCTTTTTGACAACTTTTGAAACTTGGGGACTAAAGCGCAATTTTGCAAATTTGATATGTTTTTCATCGATTTTGATATTTTGCATTTAAAACTCATAAAACACTGATTTGTGATATTTTGATCATTTGATGTGTTTCGAGTGTTTCGGATGAATTTGCGCTTAAATGGTACAAAATGATGAGTATTTACACACTCATCGAGGTCAATATCACAATGAAGAAGGTAAATGTTTTACTCTCTATGGATGATGACTACGATTGGCAATCTTACATGAATTATCTTAATGTTGACCTTAAGTTCGTAGAAGAGCAAAGGCGAATCTTTTTCAAAATACAACAAGCTAAGTTTTGAATTAAACAAGTGTGGGGATGAACTGCTTCTTTTAAAACAAGCTAAGCTTGAGGTCATCACTTTGCAAATTCAAAACACCGAACTAGTTAAAAGAAATCGAGCTCTTCAAGGCGAATGAAAAAGATTTAAGATATTCTTGATAGTTGAATGCTAAGAATCCGGGGTCTTTGATGTTGTGGGAGCCCCAGTAGCAAGAAGAGAGTCTTAGGTGAAGACCATCATCCTGACTCTCTCAACAAAGACCGTGGTCCTAAGCCATTTGTGTGCGGTGGTATGATTACCAATATGTTGACTATTCCCAAACCTAGTAATTGGATTGAGCGGGTCAATCCCGAGAGTAAGCTTCAAATTTCGATTACGGAAGGATTCTAGAGCACAAAGCCAAACTCTAAAGAGCATACTTGGACTCCACGATGTGCCCATGAGTCTTGAACACATCTCCGAGTCGGCGAATCTCAAGCACCGCTTCCACCACTGAAACCTCTTGGTGGTCTTTGCACAAGCTCGAGCTTACTCCATTACAATTCAATCCTCACTCACTTCAAAGAAAAGTCCGGACTTGGTAGAACCATCTGAAAAGACCAACAAAACCAACTCAACAAGAGTCTACTCCTCACCGAGACTTCAACATCCTCTGTCCCCACTGAAGTTGACCAAATTCAAGAACTAAGCGAGCTTGTGAGGAAGGCGGTGAAAAGATGAAATCCATCGAAAAAGCTCTGATTCAATCAAGGAAACTAAGTCGACCTCATCTAGCTCATCAAAGTCAAAATCCACAAACAAACCCAAGCGAAGTGTGATCTATGCCACTATACCACCATACCAACGACAAGCTGTTATATAATCGTTTTTGTATGATCGCAAAAGGATGATCACGAACTTCGATCACTTACCATATGTAAGTTCACTCGATGAAGCAAACTATACCAAAGTTGGTCATCGGTATGCTTCATCCTCCAAGTCTTCTCAAAATTTAGAGCAAAACCCTTTCTTCCTTGTCCACCTTGTGGGTTTAATGATCATCACCACGATGATTGTCTTATGAACACATGTTGTGATATTTAAAATCCACTCATAAGAAATCGACATGACAATGTCATCCATGCAAGGAGAAGTTCCAAGCAACCCAATATCACCGAGTCATCCTCGGTCTCTAAATGCAAAACACATGGTAGCACAATGCACTCAACCACCGACCATGAGTCGATTGCCAAATTTAAAGAGACCTTGAGACCCAAGCCAACTAGTAATTGGGTCACTAAGAGAAACTAATTCAGATTTACTACTTGTGCGAGACACGCCGAGAGCCTATTTGGCATCTAGACGGTGGATGCTCAAGAAGCATGACGGTGTGAAGGAGTATATGCATAAGTATGTCAAAGAACCGGGACCCAAGGTAGTATTTGGTGATAACTCATCATGTCCTCTTGAAGGTTATGGTTCGATGGCTACAATGGAATAGTCTTTTCTAGAATAGCTTATGTCAATGGTCTAAAATACAATCTCATCAGTGTCAGTCAACTATGTGATGCTAAATACATTGTGCAATTCAATGACAAACGAGGTACCATTTTCAATGCCAACAAAGAAGTTGTGTTGATAGCTCCTAGGAGAGATGATGTTTATGTGTTAGACATGTCAACACTCTCCCAAAATGGAACTTGCCTCTTTGCTAAAGCCACTGAAACTATCAATTGGCTGTGGCGTAAGAGACTCTCACATTAAACTTCAAAACCTCAACAACTTGGCAAAACAAAACAAGGTCCTTGGCTTACCATCCTTTGGTATTTGAAAAAGACAAACCATGCTCTTACTGTGAAAAAGGTAAACACCACGAGCATCATTCAAAACCAAACAAAATTTCTCCATCAAAAGCTGCCTTCACCTCCTGCGCATGGATCTCTTTGAACACATCAGGTCCTAGATCAATCCATCATAAAAGTATACACTTGTCATTGTTGATGAGTTCTCTAGATACACTTGGGTATACTTTCTTTCCAAAAGAGTCAGGCGGTGATACAATAATGTCATTCATCGGGAAGATTGAAAGCGGAATGACATTCTTCATTAAACAAATCGAATCCCGACAATAGTCTTGAGTTCGAAATCAAGAGCTTGAGAGTTTACGTGATGAAAAGGAATTTCTCAAAATTTCTCATCTCCTTATACCCTGAACAAAATGGGGTTCTTTGAAGGAAAAACATAACTCTCATTGAGGTCAGCAAGAACCATGTTAAATGGCTTAGCCCTCTCAAAGCATACGGGTCAAGCGTCAAAGCGCTGTTACACTCAAAAGGTCAATCATTGTCAAAAGACATAATAAAACCCCATATGAGATCTTCAAAGGTAGACTACGACATCGGCTATTTTCATGTGTTTGGATGTCCTGTGTTTATTCATAACCATAAGGATCATCTAGGCAAATTTGATGCAAAAGGCGATGATGAATATTTCTTAGGCTACTCACGATCTCCAAATCCTTGGGGTTTTTAACACAAGGAGACAACAAGTTGAGGAAACCTTTCATGTCACCTTTGATGAAAGTTAAAGCATCGAGTTCACCACACCTCGATGGAGGAAATAGGAATCGATGACTCATCAAGATATCCTCCTCGATGAGTGCAACACCGAATTCAATTCCTTATACCAAGTTGATCTTGACATCTCATATTATTTCTTGCCTCACAACCCGTCACAACCAACTATCGGTGAATTCATTGATAATCAATCGGTCCACTGTTGGGATAGGCAACACCGATCCAAATGATCAAGAACACGTGACTCATGAAACCCAACTGAACAAGACATCTCAACGGATGTTCTTAATGATTACATGGCTCATGCACAGAACTCACTCCACGAATCTCCGGTGACCTCCTCAAGCTCGGATCCTAGACCACAAAGTATGTGGACAAAATCTCGGGACATTGAGCTTGTAAACATCATTGGTGAACCTCTTGAGGGCATGATCACTAGAAGCATGGTCGCTAAGTTAGCTATGACTTGGTAGATGAATGTCTATATCTCGATTACCTATCGATATAGAACCCAAAAGTGTCACCGAGGCTCTAAAACACTCAAGCCGGGTTCGAGCCATGCAAGAAGAACTTTAACAGTTTGATAAAAACAAGGTCATGACCTTGATCAAATGTCCTCGAGGATGTCATAGTCATAGGAATGAAGTGGGTTTTCGGAAAAAAGCCGATGAAAATGGCACCGTCATTAAAAACAAAGCGGACTTGTAGCCAAGGTTATAGTCAAGAAGAAGGCATTGACTATGATGAGACATTTTCTCTGTTGCAAGAATGGAAGCCATCGGGATCTTCCTTGCATTTGCTACCTACATGAACTTTAAAGTTTACGGATGGATGTAAAGTGCATTCACGAATGGTGAACTCAAGGAAGATGTGTATGTTTAGCAACCTCCGGCTTTGAGAGTAGTGAATTTCGACTATGTGCGCAAGCTTGATAAAGCCCTTTATGGATGAAACAAGCTCCTAGGGCATGGTATGAAACTCTCTCGGCCTTCACAGTCCAAAACAAGTTTGTCAAAGGAAAGATAGGCGACACATTGTTTATCTACAGGACAAAACAAGATATGATACTAGTCCAAGTATATGTTGATGACATCATCTTTGGCTCAACAAACTACACTCTTTGCAAGCAGTTTGAAAAGCGATGACAAAAAGTTTGAAATGAGCATGATGGGTGAACTCACATACTTCCTTGGACTACAAATCGAGAAAAGCGATAAAGGAATCTCTATCGGTCAAGAGAAATACACAAGAAATCTCTTAAAGAAATATGAGATATCTAAGCGTGCCTCGGTGAAGACACCAATGGTCCCTCCTAACAACCTTGGACTTAATCTCACTGGCAAGTCGGTCAATCAAACCCATTTCGGAGGGATTGTTGGCTCACCGATGTATCTAGCGCTTCCGCACCGGACATCTGGTTCTCGATCGTCTAATTGCAAGATATCATTCCAATCCCAAAGAATCCCACCTCATCGCAGCCAAAAGAATACTCGGTACAGAAGGAACCCCAAGCCTTGGACTCTATTATCCAAAGTGCTCGGGGTTTGATCTCAAAGGTTACTCGATTACGATTATCTTGGTGCAACATAGACGAAAAAAGTACCTCGGGGTCTGTCAATTTCTTGGAGGAAAAGCGGTTTGTTGGAGTGCTAAAAGCAACAATCGGTGGCTATGTCTTGACTAAAGGCGAGTATGTGGGCTGCTGCTGCGAGGATGTTGTGCCAATTTTTATGGATGAAAAGTCAACTCGATGACTATGACATCCATTACAAAATGGTACCCATCTTCCGTGACAACACCGATTGCAATTGTAATCTCCAACAACCTCGTCCTTTATCAAAGAACCAAATATATTGATATCGGATATCACTTCATCGGGGACCACATAATGAAAGGAGACATAGAACTCCATTTTATCCCTACTAAATATCAATGGTGATATCTTCACCAAACCCTTGGATGAACCTACCTTGAGAGACGAAAGTCTGAATTGGGAATGCTTGACATTGAAAGTCATGCATCCGAAACCAATCTCGATAAGTTCTCGAAATGGTTCCTCCTCCACGAACGAAACCCACAAAACATCCTCTCACCGAATGAGTAAGATTCATTCGGGGACCACGACGATTGATATCTAGCATTGAATGAGTAACTAAATGATCCAAGTATCATTTACTTAAATGTCCTAGGTTGGTAACTATGCCAATTTAATATAGAATATATGTCTCTTTGTCTTCTTGTCATGGGTCCTCAAAAACCTTACCTCATCCCACTTGGCTTTAAATGCCCTTTCTCATAAAATATCCTGTGGATATTTTATTCTTTATAAAAGTGCACTTTTACTTGTACACTCAATCTGCTTCCTTGAAAACGGGATCTTACTACGGGTAGTGGAGGTGGCATTAAATGTGGAAATTCAAAGCGTTTTTAAAAACCGACTTTACATATCCACAAGTTTGCACAAACAACCCCTCTCAACACCACATAAATACCCTCATAAAATCCTTATAACACACAAAAATATTTACGCTATCAAAACTCACAAAATCTCTTTTCAAACCCATAAATCTTTGTGTTCTTCAAATCCTTTACGAAAAATCCTCTTTGTAAACCTTTACAAAAGTTTTTCATCACAACTCAAGAGATACAAAACCTTTGATTGTTCTTGTCAAGTTATTCTTTTCAAAACCCTAAACCTTTTTAATGGAAATGGCAAGAACAAGCAACATCCACCCAAGGACAACGAAGGACACCGATAAATCACAATCTATGCCCTTGGTCCAAACTACTACTCCCAAGATCCGGAGGAAACAAACAACCCGGTAGGGGCGCCTCCCAACGCCCGGTGATGACATTAGCAAATCCAAGCATTTGTCCGAGGCACACCGATCGATCCCAAAGACTCGAGAGGAAACCAACAACTGCCGATAGGGATATCATCATCGCGACTCGCTAAAGGCACTGGAAACACCCATCGGTGTCTCGGGGTTCAAGGGGACAAAGACTCGGAGGAAAGGAACAACCGCCGATATGGAACCCAAAACCAATCGACTCGAGAGAAGGCACTGAAACTCCCACCGGTGTATGAGGGTCAACGGGAAAAACTCGGAGGAAATATACCACCGCCGATATGGAACCCATCACCAACCCCTTGTTGATTGCTGTCGATGTTCTTGGGATACTATTTTCGAAGATGAACTTCTTGCGATGATGATAAAATTTTATCGGCGGGGAAGAAGTGGACGTTGAGGTTCAAATTGAACAAAGACCTCGGCTGATCCACGTAGCATCTTGAATCACCATTCCACGACAATGATGACTCCTCTTCCTCCACCGATGAATTCAAAAGATTTGATAATGTTCTTCCTCCCGCGGAAAGGCGACTTGTTCTGGATCACCAAAGCTTCAAGGAAGCTATACTCAAGTCATTTGAAACATTGTGGGAACAACACATCGAGGTGGTGCGAGTTATCGCAGATCTAAAAGGCGAGTCAAGCCTTTGATGAAAATGTTCATGAGCACGAGGATTTGATGTATGACAACATTCACGGATGGATGAAAATTTGACTAAATTCCTTAGACACCTTCGAGGTGTTGGCACAAAGGTAGATGAAATCGGGAATCTGTCAAAGAAGACTCGGGCTCAACTCTAAAGTGTTGGAGGCTACTACTAAAGTGCTTGAAGCAATCCTCAACCTCATCGATCGATCGAAACGCTCAAATCGACAAATGTTCGTGGTCTTCATTCTTGATCCAGTCTCTTCAAGCTACATTGAGCTCTGTGAACACTCGGATGGCTACGTTGGCTCGAGCATCTACTTCCTTGGCTCGGAATCTTGGGCGCGCATGACCGATTTGGAAGTATCTCGGGATAATTTGGAAGCTAAGGTCACTGCATTCAAACAGACACTTGAGATATCAAGGCCATGATCATTGAAATTTATCGGGCCTTCAAGGTCAAGCCGCCACGGTCCCCTCGGACCAACACCAACTCTTGCCTCACCGCGCTCCGCCCAGCAGTTGAGGGGAGAATATTCTTGAAGAAACTCCTCTTCACCCGAGGGGAGCCAACACCACCGATGATCTCAGATCACCAATATCATCATCACCACCAGTCCAGTTGTACCTATCTCATCAAGTACCACCAACAACATCAACAACAACAACAACAAATCGCACCACCTATCATGACAACAACACCACCCTTCGTTGCATCATCTTCCTCGGGCGGGACAAAGGAAAAGGCATAATGACAACTCACGATCTGAGAAGATTCCTACAAAATCGGTGACCTTGAATACCTTCTCACACCTCAGCACTAAGTAAATATCTTGCTAAAGAAGAAAGGAGATTGAAACAAGCCGAGGAAGATAAGAAGAGAAGGAAGCCTTGGTTAAAGTGATTGCCGAAGAAGGCGAGAATGTGGGAATTGATCCAAAAAGCTTGAAAAGGGTCGAGGCGGGACAAAGGTTCAAGGATGCTCGAGCGGCAAAATGGTGAAATGAAAAAGCAGTTGGAAGAAAAGAAGAAGAAAGTTTGAAGCCTTAGGCAAAACATAATTGAGCATTACAAGCGGGCGATGACAAGCGAAGGCTACTCGAAAAGATCACGGATGTCAAAATCATCCCGGATCCAAACCACGGCAATGAGCGTCTGAGGGGTTGATAAAGACATTTCAAAGTTCATGATCCCTAAAATTCATCGACTTTGGGATCAACGAACTCGATGAACTCGGTCGATAATAGAAAAGAAGCAAAATGCGGTGGTTAAGGAGCTAATGAAGATGCTCGATAAAAGATATGAAAGGCGGGGATGCACCGGACTGGCGGGGATTGACTTTGCCTTAACTGCACCTCAAGGATCTCAACAACAATCATCCACCGGCAAAGGAAGAGGGTTAAGTTCCACCTGAGATCAAAGTGCTCGGACTAGAATGCAACATGGAGTGCTGAAGGTGTTAAGTTCGTAACCGTCTCGGTGATTGAAAAGCACGAAGATGGCTATTCTTTATTGATGTCTATGGTAACCCAACATTCCAAAGGTGGAGTGATATCGATCGAGCGGAGTGGCTACAATGCTCGGCTATATTCCAGTGGCCTCTAATTCGGACTCTGCGCAAATGTCGGGGTTACAGTGTCGACCTAAATGTCAAGATAATGAGACCATCTGACGAAAACACTCATCACCAAGAAAGTCAAGCTTGAAGCACTGGAATCCATCTGGATGACATCATTTTGAATTATCTTTTGTACTAGTGATAGGAACCTTGTAATTTGATCAATAAACGATGTATGTTTTCTTAAAATATTGAAAGTTCCTTAATGTATTCATTAGTACATTTAGTGTAAGAAGAAGCCATTTGCTCACTTACATCGATCAATCACTTAGGCTATTTGTATATCCAAATAGGGGAGGCTGTTGGGTTCGATAAATACCCAAACCCCTTAATCTAGGATTTGAATGAAAATAGCCCAAGTGTTTAGTCGATAACACTAACAGTCATTGAGTGCATAGTCTCGGTGAGTCATCTTCGAGATACTCGATGCGAGGCAACAAGATAGTCTCTCCATTCGGTGGGCGAAACTTAAAGGGTGAAGGCGAGTCAAGAAGAAGATGGTGGATTCGGTGGTGATGACAATAACTCACCGAATCCCTAAGACTCTCTCCAACTACTTGCATCAAGACTAACGGAGTAGAGGCGAAGGTTGTAAAGGCGAAGAATAAGCGGGACAAGGCGAGATAAGTTTGAATCGAGATAAGGCGAAGTCCTTATCAACCAAAGTCAACTTTCCACAAAGATCGGGCTCGGTGTCATCACCGAACTAAGAAAAGTAATCTTGTCTCTTACCTAGAATAGTCTTTAGAATGTGAGACAAAATACATCGATATTTTGTCTTCTCAGATGATGTCGGTTGTCACTTAGGAAATAGTTAAAATCATACATGTATAAATAACATAAGAGATGGAGTGAAAAGATTAAGCTTGTGAATTGTAAAACACACATACACGCAATCCATCTTTTCACTCCTCCAAATACAACTCAATCTTTCGGATAGCTCGGTGGGTTCTAAGAGTTGTGCTCAGACTTAGCCTGAACTTAGAGAGGAGTCACCAAACTTTGTCATTTCAATCCCAAGTATTGTTCCGCAAGTACTTGGGTAACATATTCTTTTTGATTCATTTCGAATAAAGAATATGATGTTGAAAATTATCTAGTGTGTTTTACTTATGTTAATTTCAGTCATTGTTAACTATTAACTTGTTTTTTATTCTTAAACTGCTTTAAACGATAGTGAACTGGAACAACAAAAAAGCAAAAAGCTAGCCATTATTTGGTGATTAGAAAGTTCTCATTTTTGTTTAGTTTTCTTTTGAACAAAAATTTTGTTTAGTTTAATAAAAGAGTCTTTATTAAACATTTAAGTCCGTTTACGCTATCTTTAATTCTCTTAATTTATATACGTTTGCACAATATTATCAACTAATCCCAATATCCACCAACTATAAAACCTTCTTCAACTTCATGCATTATATTATCACCCATATAAGAATAATAAACAGTCGAAAACACAAAACAAATGGCCACTAAAACGAAGTTTATCATGAGCATTCCTCAACGCCAACAATGTTACTTCTTAGGTGATGATCGAAGGAGGCGGAAATGGAGAAAATTCATGAAAAGGTGGTTGAAGAAAGCAAGAAGAGTATTTATGGGTCGTCGACTAAGGCTGTGATATTTAGGTATGATGCTGTTAGTTATTCACATAATTTTGACGAAGAAACTATCGTGATGAGTATATATGTACGGGCTATAAGATCAAGCTATACATCATATCTATCATTAGCGTTTGCACACTAAAAAGAAAATGACATTTTTTCACACTTGTAGAATGTGTGTAGTTCTTTTTTTTGTCGATTGTTCGCTAATAAAGGTGTACAAATTGATTACATGTGAATAAACATATATATCATTCTTATTAGGAAGGGCTTCATGCTATTTGCATTTATCGGCATATTTTATTCCATTGTGTGTTTTTCCTTTACATGTCGTGACTAGATAGTGATGCAAGTGTAAAGAATAATATCTTTTGCAACAATTCGTGCATGTGAATGGATAATGGGTTACACAACGATCCTGAAAGTCGAAGACGACTAATCTTTTCTTTCGATAAAGAAAATGCTTAAACGTATTAGGATAAGGGTTATGACGTGGCATCAACGACAATCATATGAATACTCAAAAGAAGAAGTTGCCTTAGAAACTTTTAATGTATGAGAATGGATATTGTTCAACATAACGATCTAAAGAACAGAAGGCAAATAAATTTTCTGCTTTCTTGTTTTTTAAAAGTGTGAGTTTAAGATAAGAATTTGACATGCATTGTGGTCATAAAAAGAACGTTAAGTGAGGTATCCCTTTAAAAAGACGGATTTGTCTTTTGAATTGTATTCAACTTAAATAACGTTGGTTCCATGTAGATGATTTTCAACTTGTCAATAACTTGTAGGACCAAAGTAACAAAAGCATGATCGATACTGTCGGCATAAAAAAAGAGAAATAAAGTAAATTTGATTCTAGTCTAAATATAAGGCCGACATAGTATGTGTAAAGATTACAAATTGACGATAAAACAACCCTATTACATCAAGTATTTTGAAATTACATCATGTATTTTAAAGTGAATGCATTAAGCTAGTGTAATAAGATTACCAAATTGCCCTATGGTGCAGCTATAAAATCTGTCAATTATCAATTCAAATTTCCATATCATCTTTCATTCCAACAAACAAAAACTCAATCCTCTTTACTAAAGAAATGGACACTTTAGCAGATCTTAATTGCACTGCCATAGAAGGAAGATCATCAAATTTCTCTGAATGTTCATCGCTTTCATCTACCTCTGACCACGACGAGTTCACACAAACTAATAGTGGTAGAGGCAGGAGCCGAAAGTGGAAGAAGCTAATGAAGAAGTTGGTTCAAGGAAGCAAGAAAAGCTTTTATGGATCTTCCAAGCCTATGGTATATGGTTATGACGCTGTTAGTTACTCGCTCAATTTTGATGACGGAAATCATAATGATGATTATCATTTTTACGGATCTAGATGTTCTCAAGCTTTAGGTGAATGCTTGTAGGATCAATCAGAGAAGCATCATCATGTAAAATAGATTTTTTTATTATTATTATTTTTTATTGTAAATACTTTAATTAGTTGTTCAATGAAATGTATAGATTTCACAATTTAGTCTGCAATTCATGTTTAGTCAAAGAGTTTCTTTCTGCTGGCCAAAACTCTATGAAATTTTTTTGTTTCATGAGACTATTATGTGCAAATTTAACATGTCATGTTCATTCACGTATTAATTTATTTGATTTATTAAATATAAAAGTAAGCAATGCCCCTCGTGTATTTATACATGATCACTTTACCCATTTTAATAGATGCTTTAATGATATTTAAATTTAGAATGATTAACCACATCAGTGGACCTTCTCATAGCCTCTTAGTAAAGCAATACTTTTCCTTTTTTCCTAACTTCTCTTTGTAAAGTAATAGTTGTGACGAGTGTTGCAACTTGCAAATGAAAGCTTAGGTGCGTGGAATAGTAAATTTGAAATCAAATTCAAATATAACACTATGGTATTCGTTCTTACATTTTCCAACACATTCCAGAAAGTTGTATTTGTGTGTGTGACGTGGGAAACTAGGAGGGAAAGGAAGAAGACCATTTCCTTGTGATCAATTCTTGGTAAATTGACTGTCCCAATTCAAGACTATTTTGATAAAACATAAGTCATGACTAGATATATCATATATATGGTGATGCAATCGTAGTTGCATTTCCATTGCAACTGTTCGTGCATATGTCGATAGATATTGGGTTACATAAAGATCCTGAAAATCAAGATGCTCTAACATATTTGGATAAGAGTTGACGTTACATCAACGATGATCGATATGATGTATATACTTGCATCCTTTGCAACTTTTGATGTCTGAGATAAGAAATTGACGTGCATTGTGGTCATAAAAGAGCGTTACATACCATGTTAGTGGTATCTTTTACAAAAGGTAGATCTCTTTGAATTGTATTCAACTAAACTAACGAGGAGAATGGCATCAAATGTCATGAGCCTCTTTAGTTGTAGGACCATGTGTCCTTTGATTTATTATCTTTCATTCTGTTATATGTGCATGCATGCACGAAAATATTTTAATTTGATAACCATGTGTTTATACAGTTTCAAATTAAAACTACATATTTCTGCGATTAACAGATCGATACAATGTGGTCGTATTTTACATACATCTAATGAAATTTAATCGGTCCGAAACGGTTATATATAGTGAGTAATTAAAAGTTCTACAGAATAAATATTTCCTTCTACATAAACATGCTTTATCGAAATAAATTTTAATACTTGTCAAACATCTAGCAAAAGTTTATACGATTATCCTACTTGATGTTGATCTTTGTTGCAAAAATATAAAATGAAAATTGAAATTGCTTTGATGACGATTCTTGTCAAACTATGTGTAAAGTTGCAAAATGACGATCTATTAACCACTTTACACCATGTTTTTAAAGTATCCTCTCCAAGTTGTTGTGAATGGGCAAAATGACCAAATAGCCCCTTGAACCATCTATAAAATATGGCCTTCATCATATCAAACATCCATAATCCTTATCATTCATCATCTCAACAAACCATAACTCATTATTCGTATCTATTCTCTCCTTCAAAAATGACCAATGTGATTGATCTCCACGACACCACGAGCATTGAGGAACATCATCTAGTCGCTCCGAATGTTCATCACCTTCATCCATCCCCGACTATGAAGTGTACTCAAGAAAAGTAGTGGGAACACCAAGCAAGAAGGGAAGAAAATGTTGAAGAAGTTGGTTCAAGAAAGCAAGAAAAGCTTTATGGATCTTCCAAGCCTATAGTATATCGATATGATGTCATTAGTTACTCATGAATTTTGATGAAGGAAATCACAGTGATGAATATTATTTGTAAAGTCAATTTGTAGTTTAGGTGTGTAAATGAAATATTGTGATTCAACAAATCTCTGTACAATTTTTTTTTTTTTGGTAAGGGGAGTAATCATGCACTCTGGTAAATATATTAACAAAAAACGTTTAAGTACAATGGATATGAGTGAAATCTCATATCTCAGCCCGTTACATAGGCATAAAACTTACATAACAAGATACTACCTATTTTCTAAACTAGAAAACAAACCACTACTCAAATGATAACATAGGACATAACGAAAGAAAATTACTTCCTAGGTCCTTGAAGCTTTGTGCCATACATGGCATTAAAGGCATCCAAATTCCGGAAGATCGTAAACCCGCTTCCCATAGTCATCGTAATCATAGTCATCATACTCATCTTCAAACTCTTGGCCACCACCAAATAGATTAGCAGACTCATCAAATGGGTTAGCAACCACCTCATCTTCGTAATCGACACCACGATCTCTCCCACTTTAGAAAAAGGGTTAACTCTCTTAGTAGAAAAGCGGGCGGAATACAAGAATCACTAGTTTTAGGAGCCACACCGACTCCATCTCTTTCAAATCACTCACAAGGGTTCTTGTGATGCAGCACTGCCTTAGTAGACTTATCTTCATTAACTTCCATTGTACGACCGTAATCCACATCCTTGTTGGTGTCATTTAAAGGAATACCAAGATCAAACCGATTAGATGTAGAAATCTTTGTTCCACTGAACTAGCCACATTAGAAGCATTCTTCTTAGCGACTTCCACTTTCTTAGGTTCGTGGAGGAGTCTTTTGGGTTGATATTGAAACTGCTACCCACAACAGTTTAGTAAACCCTCCTCGACCCTAATAGTAGAACCACCTTGCTTTCTTCTTCTTATTATCGACCGCCTTGAAACCATCATTAACACGTTGAGTAGCCGAGGTGAGGTTCCACAACTTTAGGACATTCAATAAGAGTATGACCAAAATCTTACATTTATCACAATGAGGTGGTTTCACTCGTATTCAACCCAGTATCTTCTCAATAGTCGAACCCGACCCATCAAGTAACGGTATCTCAACAAGAAGGTTGTCCCTAAGCACCTCATCCGACTTCACTTCAATCATGCATCTAGCAAACTACTACGGGCCCACGAGTCCTTGCACATTTGGCTAGTAAATGCATCTAACCTCATGCGTGCCTATCAATGTGGCAAGGAGACTAAGGCCATCATCGAAAAATATAGCAAGAGGAACATCATGAAATTTAACCCACACCGGATGTTGGTCAAATCCTCTTTAAGTAATTTGGTGTTCAATGTCCATGGTTTAAGAATAATAGGTACATTTCTAATCAACCAAGGACCGCTTTTCAAGAACATCATCAACACCTTTCTTCGAATTGAACTTAAAGAAGAAGAACCCTTTGCATTCATCATTACCTTTGTATACCAAACTTAGCCCACGATTATGCATAAAGTAATCAACAATGTAAAAAGTAAGGCGTTGACCAAGGAAATACCCATACAAAGTATTCTCAAACCTAGTGTTCACCTCTTCAACCACTTTCATCGGGACGTAAAGATCCACACCATTAGCTTTCTTACTACACTCCAACCCACGAAAGTTTGACGGTGTTTCTTAGGTTCAAGAGAAGTAACACCAAAGATACGATGAAGAAGGTTGTTTCAAAGCATACACACCAACCTTCTCAATACCAACAATTTCCATGTGCAATCGTATCAACCTTATCATTAGCATTATTATGGCCATTAACATTGAAGCCATAGGACCACTGTATCTCGAGGAGGTTTCAATAATAACCAATAGCGAGAGCATCTCCTCTAGCCCCTTCGCGATCAAGCGGCACCTTAAGATGCTCAAATGGATTAGCCCCAGAGAAGTAGTAGCATCCATCGTCACGGCTGGTTTTAATGGTTGCCCATCGTCACCCACAAGAACAAGTTTTCCTCAAAGATTTGTTTTTCAATAGCACGAATTTTCAATAAAGTATCATGACCTCAAAGTGTCATGACTAGGTGCCTCATGACTAGGGCTTGAACCAAGTGAAACCGACTCCACTTGTCCATCGTAACGAGAACCGTAGCAATACCAAGAACTCATCATTCCTACTATTAGGTTCATTGTCGATTGAAAAATCGACCTACCAAGACTAACAGTAGGCTCATTCACATCAACGTTTAATTCATCAACCTTGTCCATAATAACAAACAAGAAAGTAAAACAACCCTAAAAACAAAAAACAGAAAAGTAATAACCGAAACCCTAAGAAAAACGAAACACCAGGAAAGCAAGAAGATCCACGTCAATCTTCAGTCACGATAACCTTAGTAGAACTAAGGCATGATTATAAGCACAAGATACTATCCAACATCAACCATGATAGCAGGTTCGGTTAAACATCAGTAGCGATAATCAAAGTGAACCCTAAACTTTGAGCGAGACCAAGAAACCCTAAACACCAGCGATTGCAAAAAACTGAAACAATCAATCAATATACGAGAGTAATTGATTAAGAGGATCAGATTAGAGCAATAGAGAATTAATTAGAGCAGCTTGTTAATCGAATTTTAATGAAAAAAGGGAATCGCCAAGATCACAAGAGCATAATCGGTTTTAGGGTTTAACTCTGTACAATTTATTATTTGTCAAACAATCTTGTTCTTGATTTGAGCCGAAAGTAGCGAGTGTCTGAGTGTGTCTTAAGAGTCGCCGAGACATATTATTTGTGCAATGAAACTACACATCTTGTGTGAGTTTTATACGCCTTGTTTGTTCAAGCAATTTTCAAAATTCACTGAATAAAATCAGTTGATCAAAAATAAATAAAAAGTATATGATAATAGACTCAAAGTAAAAAAGAAGAGAAAGAATTACACAAATTAGATGAAATGTCATTGCGTAAATTTTTATTTTATTTTTTAAAATTTTTGTGGCTTTAGCATTTCTCTAACATAAATGATAAAAAAAATAAAGAGGCAACGACAAGGCAACGATAGCTAGAAACGCACTTGAGTTGCAAGTGATATTTTTCCCTATTTATATGAGATTCAAAGAAAAGAATGGAGCTTGATTTCACCCCTATACATTAAGATATGCATCAGTAGGTCGAAACATTTCTTGGCGCTATTCGATAGTTGTGCCCATAGACTTATTACAAGTTAACCAAATAGTATCACGTTAATTCGTTAACCGATAATTAATATTAGCGCAAGTTATTTTGTTTCAACTTACCGAATCGATAATAAATTACCAATTAAGAGACTCAAATGAAATATAATTAGTGACACTAAAATTTATCAATCCGATAAGCCAACTCATATTAACCAAACCTCATACCGCTTCGACACGAGACCATAACACAACAACAATAACGAATCGACCCGGTTACAATAACACCACAAACACCATCTTACCAATCGACCATCACATCGCTCAAACCCGACTCGACCGACCCGAGTCAACTTGACTCCTACCGAGTCCACCGACCGACTCATCGAGTCCATCCGACTCACTAATTCAACTTCGAGAGCCAAGACGTAAATATCAACCATCACCTTACTAATTTAACACCACATGAAACTGAAAATAAAATGCTATAGCTTGTTTATCACATGAGTTTATTTCCAAAACGTTGTTATATTTGTTTTATCCCCACGAAACTACAACACTAATATTTGTAAATGTATAATCGGTATAAAAATATCAATAATATGAAACGAGTTGTGGGTAACGGCTTACCCACAAGGACGAGAGAAAGAAAAGAGAGACGAGAGAGAGATAAGGAGACAATGGAACGCTGGCCACAAACAGTATACTGTGGTGGTTCACGAACACCAATAACATTTCAAAACCTATGTTGTGACCATCACACTACCCCTAACACATCGTACCACCTTTCTTACTCGTTATTATTAGAAAACCCTAATATACGAATCTAAAAATGTAGATTTAGGGAGCGAGGTTGGGATTCATGGCGCGTGTGGTACAAAACGGGGTCACAAGGACCCGATTTATCAAATGGAAGCGGCGGTGTAATAATGGGAGGTCGCCGGAACCCTAATTGGGTTGCTGGATTCTTAGAGAGATGTAGGAGAGTTGTGTGTGTATTTAAGAGAGAGAAAGAAAGGGTGAAAATGAGAGAGTGTGGGAAGGAGTGGAGTATATATAGTCCTAGAAGGGACCAAACTGTAATTAGAGTAAACTTAGGGGGCGGCAGTGTAACTATCACAGGGACCTATTATGTAAATTTTGTTATCTTTTGTAGTTTAATGATTCGGGACTCGTTTGGACTAGCAAACGATGGATTCGTGACTCGGGAATTACACCAACGTTCTCAGAATAATATTTCCAATAAAAATGATATATAATACGTCTCGTATCTCAAATTACAGGGAAAGATCACTCTAATCGTCGTTTCTCCATTTACGACGCATCGAGGAAATTACGGGTTGTCACATACATGGTCTATGTTGCATTGCAGAACGAAATGCCAATACATGTACGTACATATTAAGTTATTTTTTAATTTCTTGGTGTCCAATGGCTCAAGAAGTACTATGGATATTAGTGACAGGGCAGAAAATTTGATACTAGACAAAACCACTGCCTTGAGGCATAGTACGATAACCATAAGGGTACCACAATGACAAATTGTGTAGTCTATTTTTGATAGTTCAAGTTCAAGTTTCTGTTA
This sequence comes from Chrysanthemum lavandulifolium, assembly GCA_022545495.1. NCBI lineage: Eukaryota > Viridiplantae > Streptophyta > Magnoliopsida > Asterales > Asteraceae > Chrysanthemum > Chrysanthemum lavandulifolium. The sequence goes on along the minus strand of CM040244.1, from coordinate 178,983,066 downwards.
AATTTTTTATCGTATCAGTTTGCCTATGAATTTTGAAATAAATCAAACAAAATCAAGTGGTACCATGCTATGGCTTTAAAGCTAACTGAATTAAATACAACGGAAAAAAAACGCCCGCCTCGTTAGTCCTATTAAAATAAACAGAAAATTTATGATTATGCATTTACAAGAAACGATCCAACACTCTGTACGTATAGTCAAGAGTTCTTCAGAGCCCAAGTAGGACATACTATGGATGTACGTAGCTTATGATTGATAGGTGTTGTGACACATATATCGCAACTAATGGCTTATGTATGAAAAATATAATTGGTACCCTCGATCTGTATAGTAAAATTTCTGTAAAGTACCAATAGGCACTTTCAAGTAACAAAAACTTGGTGCGGCATTTTTCGAATGGTTTTACTATGGGATGCATTTAAATATCTTTTTTAATCAGCTAGTTAAGTAATAGTAATAGTTAAATACAACGTAAATTGGATATTAAAATTTATATCACAGGTGACAAAATTGCTTAAATTTGATAAGTTATCATTTACGTTAAAACCGACGAACTATTTGGTTAAACAGATCGAATGGATTGAATGGGCCCAATTTAAGCGGCTTGAGGCAGAGGTCATGTCGATCTTGTTCGCTCAATGCTTCACTTGTGAACAACGTGACCCATTCTGATTGCTTGCTTCTCTTTAAATACAAGATGTAAATTGATATTAAAAATTTGTATCAAGGTGACAAAATTGCTTAAATTTGATAAGTTATCATTTATGTTAGAAACCTGACGCAACTATTTGGTTAAATAGATCGAATGGAATGAATGGGCTCACCCTAGGGCCTTGAGGCGAGGTCATATCGATCCCTGCTCGCTCAGGCCTTCACTTGTGAACAATGGGACCCATTCTATTGATTGCTTCTCTTCCCACCCCACCCCACCCCCTCTCCTGGCCTCCGCACATAGGGTTACCGTACATACAAGATTCTTCCAATTTACGGAAGCTCTTTCTTGCCACAAGTAGTACAACATACATTTGTAGTTTGCTTACCATGAAAGTGATGCATGGAGATTGAAATGTATTCACTCACTCTATGTGTCTAAAGGAAAGCTCTTAGTGTTATATTAGTTTTGATTCGTAACTTTTCTTGTTGATGAATGTGAATTTTGAATTTGTTACGGTGTTTAATTCAACATATTGATGACATATTTTTGCTACTTTTTACAAGTAATCTAGTGATACATATTTGAATTTAATCATAACTATATACTCAGGAAATATCATGACTAGATTACGATGTGTGTTTAAACGTAATTTCCTTTACTACACACAAAGATCGATCCTAAAAGTCGAAGACGAGCAATAACCTCTTTGCTTTTATGTATTAGGATTAGGAATGAGACATGGGCGGGTTTGAAGTGAGCGCCATCCCCATCCCCAAACCCGTTAACAAAAATCATCCCCAAACCCGCCCCAATCCCCATCGGATCTTATCGGGGTGCCCCATTGGGGCGAGATACTCCCCCAAACCCGCCTCATTCCTCATTAGGGTCTTATCGGGTTGTATTTTTTGAGCGCGATACTCCATCATACTCGTGTCGCTCCCTATTTATTCTGATTTCTACACTATTAAAAATATGATTTTATGGAATAGCTTAAATAATCGAGAAACCATTAGTAATATATTAATCATTGAAATAAATCAAAACTTTATAGAATAATATGACAAAAAACAAGCTTTTATGATCACAATTTAAAATATCACAAAGATAAAAACTAACAAAAATTAGAGAATTTTATTTAGTACGTAAATATTAACACAATATTTTATGTATATAGATATATGTATATGATATGTTTGAGGCGGGCGGACGCAGACTCCCCGCCCCGCCCTAAACCCGATAAGAATCCCCGTTAAGGCCCCAAAACCCGCCTCGAACCCGATAAGTATGCCCTACCCTAATAAGTTCGGGTTTCGGGTCTCCGTCGGTTCGTTTTTTTGCCATCCCTAATTAGGATAAAACTTATAAAGTATATCAAACATTGTTGTACACGCACCTTGATGTAAATTCAATTCATACCGTAATTTTTTTTTGAAATATTTCAATTGAAGTTTGTTAATGCTTATGACATTAGTTTTCGTGGTCCGATCATTAGATAGGTTGTTTTTATTTTGTTTTGCATACGTATGTCATGTCATTTCTTATCCTTGGTTAGGGTGGTGGCAACCACGCCAAGTTTTTTTTCACGCCTAATCATCCACCAATAATATTCTTTCATCTCATCTCATACCAATCTCATACGTAATAATTGATTTTAGTGCCAACCACGCCTAACCCATACCTCAATTTTTTTTTTTTTTAATAATTATATTAAACAATTTAATAAAAACATAACATTTTATTAATACTTAAAAGAAAATTACATAAGCTAAATCGCATTAATAAAAACAACGAACTAAAACATATATCTAAAAATCGCATTAATAAAAACACGGTACTCGAACGGGTTAAAGTCACTTGAAGGAGACATCGTGTATCGAGTTGGAGTCAATGGTGGTGGTTGGTGAAAATATTGGGGTTGAAAGTACGGGAGAAGTCATTTGGCGATAATATTGAGGAGGACTCATTCGGGGAATGATGGAGCGGGTCATGATTGAATTTATGGACGAATGAACGAGAACCTCGCCCACGGCCTTTTGGATGATGAACCACCTTTGATTTTCTTGGATCCATGAGATTGTTTTTAAAAGTGTAAAGAGATGTGATTTAATTTGTGTTAGAAAATAGGATTGAGTTTGTTAATTTATAGAGGGAGTTTTTTTTTTTTTTTTTTAAACCTAGCAACGACAAGTTCATAAATGTTCCAACGGGTATATTTTGACATCCAACGTTCATATTTGCTTCATGCCAAATCGGGGTATATTGCCGATTCTACAATCCTTCCCACAAAACCGCTTCATGCCGATTCCCAGGCAATTCTAATGCCGCTCGGTTTGAATCACACCAATGGCCATGCAGATTGCATTGCCAGTACCCTTAGGTCTTATTTTGTGTATAAGAATTGATAATGGGCGATACGCCATTGGCTATCTTACAAACCGAAGCCCAATACTCTTGTTTGCTTTTATGCTCTTTTGTAAAAGTAAACGTTACAAGATAAGTTTTGACGACAATCAAGTCATCAATACTCTAAAAGAGGACCTTTAAGAGGTTAGTGGATAGTGGTGATCATTAAAAAAAAGTGTCTTTAGATAATTTGGTATAAACTAGAATATCGTTATCCATGGCGTCAATAACATGTAGGACAACAAAATATACGAGTGTCAATCTTTAGAAAGTATAATAAAGTAAATGTGATTCTAGTCAAAATATAAGCCCGACAAAGTATGTGTAAAGATTGCAAACTGACGATAACCACCCTTTTACATCATGCATGCATGCATTTAAAGTAAACACATTCCGAGCTTAGCAGATCGACAACCACGCCAAAGCCTTTTTTTCACGCCTAATCACCCACCAATAATATTCTTCCATCTCATCTCATACCAATCTTATACCCAATAATAGATTTTAGCAGAACTACGCCTAACCCATACCTCAACTATTTTTATAATTATATCTCAGCCATGCTACCCCATTTAATGTCTCAACGTTCACATTTCGTTCATGCCAAATCGGTAAAAGATACCGATTCTACAAACCAAAGGACGATGCCGCATGATGCCGATTTGCATGCAATACCCATCCCGCTCGGTTTGATCCATGCCGAAAGGCATACCGAGACGGTTGCCGGTACCCTTAGAATAATTAAATTCCCAAATTGCCCCCATGCTCCAATTATAAAATCTGTCCATTGCCAATTCAAATTTCCATATTATTTTGTCATTCCAACAAACAATAACTCATTCCTCTGTTTACTAAAGATATGGACACTTTAGCCGATCTTAATTGCACCACAACCGAAGGAAGATCATCTAACTTTTCGGAATGTTCGTCCCTTTCATCTGTTTCTGACCACGATATTGAGTTTACACAAAGGGATAATGGTAGAAGCACTAGCCGAAAGTGGAAGAAGCTATTGAAGAAGCTGGTTCAAAGTAGCAAGAAAAGCTTATGCGGATCTTCCAAGCCTGAGGTATATGGGTACGACGCTGTTAGTTACTCGCTCAATTTTGATGACGGAAATCATAGTGATGATTATTATTTATACGGATCTAGATGTTCTCAAACTTTAGGTGAATGCTCATAGGATCAATTAGCTAGTAAGCTTATAGCGGCATCATCATGTACAAATTGTATTCTTTTGTTACGTTGTTCATATGTAAATTAATTAGCTGTTTCAGTATAGTGAAGTAAAAATATCTCACATTTTATGTTGCAACTTATATCTAGCCAATGAGCTACGTTCTGGCCAAATTACTACAAGAAATTATATCCCATTGCATGACACCATTTAGCGTGAAATTTATATAGCATGTTCAGTTAATTCTCGTAATTTAATTTCCAAATCTATTGAACTAAACTAAGTATGAAATTTTGAAATGGTCACGCGAACCTCATGAAAAAGGAGGGCTTTATCCGCTTTGAAACTGTGTAACGGTGGGTTAAAACCCCGTGGTTAGTCGGCCAAGTCGAAAAACATGGTTACGGCAAAAAAAAACTAAAATATTGATTACTGCAGCTTGGAGCATTTGGAGGTTCCGGAATGAGACGGTCTTTCACTACTACAAAAAAGGACATAAAGCCCCTTTAATAGAGCCCGGTTTTTGTGAAAAACGGGCTCTAAAGGGATTCCGGGGGGTATAGAGCCGTGTTTCTTCGGATAGAACCGGGCTCTATGCTAAAGTTTAGAGCCGCTTATGCATAAACCGCTCTATTCTCATAGAGCCCGTTCTCTTTACTAAACCGGCTTTATGATTAAGACTATTAGAGCCCGTTTTTTTCCATGAAACCGGGCTCTATTACAATGCCCACCAACGGCTCAAAACAAAAACAGCATACTCAACGGGTTAAAAGCACATGAATCAAATTTATTACATTTTTTTGCCTCTTTTTTTCAAAACCTTTGCATATATAAGTTTTAAATGATCAAGTTTTAATTGTCTCCATATATAAGCATTAAATGATCAAATTTTAATTGTCTCCATAAGCATTAAATGATCAAATTTTAATTGTCTCAAATCATAATTAAAGGTAACTTCTTATACTTGATTATTATTGTATACTACTCTAGCTTTATTTTCATTATATATAATTTTCTGTATATGAATTAGACTTTATTAGTGTTAATTACATGAATTGCAACTAAGTGGCCTAGATTTATTAGAGTTGCCGAGGATGATCGGGAAAAGAAAGGAAAATTAAGAATATATTGTTCGTGTAAAGATTGTAACCATATATGTTCGTATATTGACTCTGACGAAATAAGAGGACACCTGATATCAGCTGGGTTTACAGAACGGTATACTTGTTGGTCATGGCATGGTGAATTATTACAAGAGCGTGACATGGTTGATTCTGATCATAGCGAGGATGATGATGATGATTCGTACGACAGCGGTCATGATAACTTAGATGACATGTTACATGATTTTAAGGGTAATATAGATGACAATAATCATGCCAAATTTCAAGAATTGTTTGTCCATGTGGAAAAGCCATTATATGCTGGGTGTAAAAAACACACTAGACTAAGTGCAGTGTTGAGATTGTTTGACGTAAAGGCAGCTAATGGTCGGAGTGATAAAGGTTTTACAGATTTGTTCAAGGCTATGCATGAATTGCTCCCCGAAGATAATGAGTTGCCCGTTTCAGTATACAAAGCAAAAAAATTGATTTGTCCAATGGGATTGGAAATCAAAAGAATGCACGCATGTCCCAATGATTGTGTATTGTATACGAAGGAAAAAAAAAGACATGCATAAATGTCCTGTCTGTAATTCATCAAGGTATAAGGAAAAAACTGAAACAGAAATTAATAGTGATGTGACGAAGAATGGCCCCCCAGCTAAAGTATTATGGTATTTGCCCATTATACCTAGGCTGAAACGATTATTTGCTAATCCAAAAGATGCAAAGTTGTTCCGTTGGCATGCCGAAGAGCGTAAAAAAGATGGAAAAATCAGACATGTGGCTGATTCACCTCAATGGAGAAATATTGATAATATTGAGGTTAGAAATATACGGGTTGGAGATGAGATTAGAAATATACAGTTTGGTGATGAGATTAGAAATATACGGTTTGGACTTAGCTCAGACGGAATAAACCCATTTGGAAACATGAGTAGTCGTCACAAAGACTTGACCGCTCTTTATGTGTCTACAATCTTCCACCTTGGTTAAGCATGAAACGAAAGTACATCATGATGTCATTGTTAATTCAAGGTCCAAAACAACCAGGAAACGACATCGATGTGTATTTGGAACTATTAATTGATGACATGAAAGAATTGTGGGGTACAGGCGTTGAAGTGTATGATGCGTACATGAAGGAAACTTTTCAATTGCGGGCCATGATTTTTTGTACCATAAGTGATTTTCCTGCATACGGTAACTTGTCTGGATACGGTACAAAAGGATATAAGGCGTGTCCTGTTTGTGAAGATGATACCCACTCAAGGTGGTTGCCAAATTGTAAGAAGATGGTATACATGGGACATCGAAGATCGCTTCGAAAGGATCACCCATACCGTAGACGAAAAAAGTTGTTTGACGGCAATGCTGAGCCAGGAGTCTTACGACAACCATTGGATGGAGAAGTTGTACTATCCCGAGTTCAAGAAGTAAACAATGTGTTTGGAAAACGAAAAAGAACCACTCCAACCAACATATGGAAAAAAGTCTATATTTTTTGATTTGCCTTACTGGAAGCATTTGAAAGTTCGACATTGTCTTGATGTTATGCACATCGAGAAAAATGTTTGTGACAGCTTAATAGGATTATTGTTAAATATTTCAGGAAAAACAAAAGACGGGTTAATGTTCGAAAGGATATGGTTGAAATGGGAATAAGACCAGAGCTTGCTCCAGCTTGAAAAATAAGGAAGTCGTATGTATCTCCGACAACTTGTTATACCATGTCAAAGGTCGAGAAACCAAATTTTGTCAATGCTTACATGGTGTTAAGGTTCCATCCGGATATTCTTCAAATGTTAAGAAGTTGGTGTCGATGAATGCCTTGAAGTTGCTTGGTATGAAGTTGCACGATTGTCATATTTTAATTACACAACTTATCCCAATTGCAATTCGTGGAATATTGCCAAACCGCATTCGACACACGATCACAAATCTTTGCCTATTTTTCAACCTGATTCATTCAAAAGTGATCGATCCAGAAGTGTTAGATGAATGGCAGAGTGATATTATCCTCACACTTTGCCAACTCGAGATGTATTTTCCACCTTCCTTTTGCGATGTCATGGTTCATTTGGTATCTCATATTGTAGGAGAACAAAAGGCTTGTGGTCATGTGTTTCTACGGTACATGTATCCATTCGAGAGATACATGGGTTTCTTAAAAGGATATGTTAGGAACCGATATCGACCAGAGGCGAGTATTATTCAAGGATATGCTACCGAGGAGGTAATTGAGTTTTGTACAGACTATATGAAAGATGTCCCCAGTATTGGAATCCCACAATCTCGCTATGAGGGTAGACTTCACGGGGTTGGGACTATTGGGAGGAATTTGGAAGTGCCAAATCAAGATGATTTATATCGAGCATATTTTACCATTTTAGAACACATGACTTGTGTTGCTCCACACATCCATGAACACAAAAGAATGTTAATAGCAAAATATAGTAATAAGACACAAGCATAGTTGGCTACCGAGCATTACAGAACATTTCCGGATTGGTTGAAAAACAAGGTGAGAAGTAACACGCTACAAAATGTTGATAGGATGGTGGAACGGTTGGGGTTCGGTCCGCGATTTGTGACAAAATACCAAGGCTATGACATCAATGGGTATACATTTTACACTAAGCAACAAGATGAAAAGAGTACATTGCAGAATAGCGGAGTGATGGTAATAGCCACTACGCCTGAGTTCTCAATGGGTGATCATGAAGCAAGGTCGACGATTGCCAAAAAATCGTATTATGGTGTCATTCAAGAAATCTGGGAATTGGATTATCTTTCATTCACTATACCTATGTTAAAGTGTAAGTGGGTCAATAACGTAGGAGGTGTTAGAGTTGACGATTACGGTTTTACAAGTGTCAATCTTTCCACAAATGGCTATGTATCCGAACCGTTTATCCTAGCAAAACAAGCGAATCAAATATTCTTTGTTGAGGACCCGGATGATTCTAGATGGCACATCGTTCTGCATGGTAAACGACGTATAGTTGTTGTTGATAATGTTGTCGACGAGGATGAATATGACCAGTTTGATGAGCTACCTCCGTTTTCTATCAGTGCTTCATCTTCAAATGACGTTATTGATGATACCACTTACTTAAGATCCGACCACGATGAAGGTATTCTTATATAGTTTATTTAGACATGTTTACATATTAATAAATTTACTTTGTTTTGCGTGCACGATCTTATGTAGTTTATTTAGACATGTTATGAAAAAACAAAAAAAAAAAAAAAAAAAAAAAAAAAAACAAAAACTTTAAACGTTTTCTTTTCTTACTTTTATTTTTGTAAATCAATGTTGTTTTTATAAAAGTAAAAATTTGGCAACTTAGGCGGTTCTCAAAATAAAATCCAAAACCCAAGGGCGGGTTATTTCCCTCCCCAAATTTCATTACACACAAACCCTAATCTCTTTTCCCCTTTTCACAACCTTCATCACACACCACTTTACCGACCTTCATCACACACACCAAACCAGCAAAACCATAATCTCTTAACGACTGTCACACACACCACCACCACCAGCGCCACACACCATTGCCGTCACAGCCACCATTGCAAGAGATTTGATTCGAAAGAGGTACAATTGATGTTATTGTTCAATTAATCATTATAGTATCTCATAAATGAAGTTGTTAATTTTAATTCTGAATTTAGTTCTGTTGGTTATATGTTTTTATATATTGTTGGTTAATAAGGTATTGATTCTGAATTTCTTGGTTGTAATATTTTTAAGGTCATGTAACTCTTCTAGATGTTGGTTGTAATATTGTTATCTATGGGCTAGTTTGCATATACTTAAATTGTAGTGTCTTGGTATGTATTATTATTCAAGGATATGTGTTGAAAAGTTAATTTATTTATCATATGGTGAGACATCTTTGACGATGTGGATATGGTGCTGACTAGGACATGTAACAATTGATATGTGTGGTTTACAAGAAGTATGTCTGTAACATGTAAGGTAATCGACTAGGAGATTTGTAAAAATAAATTGGTCACGTTACGTTGAATACTTTTAGAAGAGAGTATGACCATACTTAAGTTGGAACAGACCTGTTAATCCACATATCAGATAATGAGTCCGTTAAGTTGTGACTGCAATTTTTTGAGTTATTTATAATGATTTAAATAATTTAAGGGTGTGTTCTTCCATAATCATTTTGATTGTAGGTATTATCTGTTAGTACATACCTTATGGGCTCATCATGATCCTTGCTTGTATAGGCTCGTGCTTGCTGTTTTCCTTTTTGATTTGTTGAGGCTTTATATGTTGTAGGATTCTTAATACCCAAGTTTTGTTCACCATATATCAAATTTATTTGCTTGCTGATTAAGGTTGATTACATGCGTATAAGACATTAGCGGTTGGTAAATCATTGGCATGTACATGTTAAAGAACTTTAGTAGGCTACCTTGAATCGACTTTTAGAATGAGGACCCATGTATAGTAAAGTCTTGAATGGACTGGACATCCAACACTTTTGGTTTTTAATATACGTATAACCTAGCTAAGTATTGTTTTCTAATGCATCTTCTATTGGGATGAAAAACTCCTCAAGGGAGTGTTTGGTTTAAGCCTTAAATTGGTCAAACAAAGTTTGTACCGCTTTGACTTTAAATGTCCAAGTCATTATAAAGTATGTAAGTTAGTTTTGTAGGTTTAAAACTGATTTGTCAAGATTTGCACAAGTTTGGTTAGGAAAGCAAATTTTCTGTCACAACAAATCTGCACAAGAAAAGCAGCAGATGCTGTTGTTCAATAGCTTCTCAACTTCTTATTTTTAAGCCCACCCCCCCCCCAAAGAATCTGTTTGGACTGCAAACCCACAACAGATCTCACTATCTTTTTAAAGTGCTTATTAGGTATTTATTTCAGCTTATTAGTTCCCATTTAGTTGATTTAGATTAGATTAGTTTGCATTTTAGCTCATTAGTGCTTATTTGTAGTTTTGTTAGCTTATTAGTCATTTTCTTGTAGCTTTAGGACCCCCTAGTATAACTACTTTACCAACTGTTCTAATAGTGATCTGATAAATTGCTCATGTGTCTTTGTTGCATGTTTTGTTAATGTTAGGTTAACATGGACGAGCTTATGGATGAGCATGATATCGTTGGGAAAATATGGATGAGCATGATACGAATGAGCAAGATATGAATGAGCAACCCGAACCACAACCTCAAAGGAGAAAGAGAGGAATCTACACCTTAAATAAGAAGAAAAGGAAACAGTTTAATGGTGTTACTTTCGATGAGCACAGCTTTGCTATTGGAGATGACCAATCTCCTTTTGGGCTTTACGTAGAGTCAGAACTAGGGCGAAGATCTCTATCCTCATAGATGATTGGAGGAAAGTAAAAAAAAAGTGATAAAGATCGCTTATGGTTGGAAATCAAGGTATATTATCTTAACACCGTTAGTTAGAATGTCACTTAATTACTATGTTTATTAACATCTTATAAGCTTCGTTTTTTACATTAAACAGGAGCATTGTAGGCTTAAGAATGATGACTTCAAATCACAAGTTCTCAAACAATGCAACCATTCTTGGAAAAGTTTCAAAAAGGATCTTCGTACAGATTACATGTATCAAAAAAGAAGTCCTTGTGATAAGTGGACGTTTATTGAACCCGAGACGTGGAAAGAGTTTGTGAAGATGGAAAGTACCCCTGAAAAAATGGTATGTCCTACTTTATAATGTATTTTTATATATTGTATAATGCTGCAATGTTTCTAATTCTCTATTATTCGCACGTCAAGGCGAAACATGAAAAAGGGAGGGAATGGGCCAAACTCAAGAAAAATCCTCCACGGCTGGGCCCAAAAGGATATCGTGGAAACATAGATAAATGGGAAAAAGAAAGAGCTTCTGAAGATCTTTGCACAGATATCCATAAGATACCCGACCGTCGTGGAGACATTATTGTTTGGCAAAGAGAGTACCCGACAAGGGTAGAAGTGCCACACTGTATCATATCGTAACATACAAATGAAATCTTTACAAACGGAAACCTTAAAATGAAGTATCAAAACATATACACAATCGATCGACAAGAAAATACAATATCCGTAAAGAATTAAAATCCCAAAACAAAAGTTCTTCAAAATAAGTCCCAAAGTAAAAGGTGCTAGGTTGGTCCACTCAGATACTCTAACTCTCACCCATCGAAGCCCATCTTCAAACCTAAAACCGCCGCAGAAAGAAATGCGGCCGAGCTTAAAAGCCCAAAGGAATGACATAACAAAACGAAATCTAAATAAAATCAAATGCGAAATGGAATAATGAAACCGATAACAAAGTCGCAGTAAATGAGGACAATGAGTCAATGAGGATCTTGCGAACACAATTATACGTATATCCAAAGCATAGATAAAAAGGAGAACGAAGCAAAGCAAAGCATCGATGACATATAAACAAGAACATACAAACCGTATATACAAGAACCGAAACATAAGCAAGCATAGCAGGCGTTGCATCCACACAACATATATGTCATACAATCAATTCAGAAATCAAGACATACAAGCCAAACAGATATCTACAGAAAATGGAAGCAATTAATTAATAAGTGAGCATGACAATTCACACGTATCAAAACCCTTAGTTGAAAACATAACCAAGATTACAACAATGAAGTACTAACAAAGAATCAACACATGGCAATCACATGTAATAAGTAGGAATATAGTATAAACGATATAATTAAATGAATTAAAGACATAGCAGTGGCAACTAAACAAATTAACAAGCCGACGTCACAAGTTGAACCATTTACCTAATCAAACCGTAGTATAGATGTAAATGTAAACATGGCGTAAACAATAAGTGAATAAGGACACAACGAATAGTCATAGTCCACGGAATTAATCGAACGAAGTACATATAATAAATGTACAAAACTAACGATTACACATTAGCATGGTCACCGACAATTCCGTAGGGTCACATAACAGTGAGATCACATATCATCGATGAAAATGTAACTCAGATAACCAGATATTAATCATACCGCAGCAGAGTAATCTGTAGTCACATAACACATGAAAAGCATAATCAAATCCAATAACATATAATAACCCGACGTGAATAGAACGATAGTCCAAATAACGGAATGAAAGTGTGATCAATGAAAAGGAGTATCTATATCTTGGTAAGAGCGAGTCATATAAGGGTACCGAGAAATGAACAATTAATACAGATTATGGTGCGTTGGGGAAATATGAAAGTACAAGATAGGCATATCAAAAGTGTAAGGGTTGTCGAAATCTACCACGAGCCAGAACATATCATATCATATCATATCATAGTAACCATTGTATTCGGAGGGCGACCTCGTAATACCATATATAATAGGAGGGAGACCTCAAGAACCAATGGAGTAGCTAGCTCCCAGATCGTGAAGACGCCAGATTGCACACGACATCATTCACCGCACAAATCATATCATATCGATAACGTAATGTATCTAGGATGCATCCATATGCCCCTAACTCACATATACAAAATATGATCCACCACCGCGGACGCAAGAACATCACTCATCGCCCTAGAGTCATGCCGAGGTGCATCATCGACACGGCCATGTTACCTTCATGGCTAGGGAAACATATTTGGCTCGTATCAAACCAAGGGTCAAAGCATAATCATATCATAAGGATTCATATCAAAGTTCATATCAAAGTTCCATAACATAAGTTCATAATCAAAAGTTCATATCAATGGCTCATAATCGTAAAGGTTCGTAGTCATAAGGTTCACAATCGAAGGTTCATAATCGTAAAGGTTCATAATCGAGTTCATAACAAAAGGGTGCATAGCAGAGTCATAGGGAAGCCCTAAATAAGGCTCGAGCAAAGTATAACAATATCAAAGCTAATATCGAAAGAATATCCGCACTTAGCAACGTAATGAAAACAAACGGAAAAGTAACACCGAAAGCAACGCCTTATCTTCGTCAACGAATCTACACGAATTGATATTATATATTACTTATATACTCATTTTATAAGCTTCTTATGCATGTATAAGTGTTTTACTTATTGATATAATCTTTTTATCTTTCATTTTCTTAACTTCATATCTGGACCAGAATTTAGCGATTTTTATAAAATACTTACTTAGCTCAAATAAAATCAAGGAAATTCCCAGGGGTTCCCATATGAGTTAAAAGACTCTCCAAAAATTGGGGGGGTTCTAATTCCAAGTAAAAGGTCCTATAGAAAATCACAAGACCACTGCCCGTAAAGTGGTCGAAAATACACCTTAAAAGTTTATGCTTATTGGACCTGTTTAGACACCTTGGAAAAATTCCCAAAACTCCTAGAAATTCATTCATATCCTAAATGTCACTCCTGTAAAAGGAGAGCTCCCAATTCATTATGGTTTGAAAATGAAAATCAAACAATCCAACTAAATTTCTAATTCGCTTTTCTCGCCTTTGACACTTGATCTTGTAAAATTTAAAATACGACTTAGACAACTCCAAATTCGACCAAACCACTTGGAAAACTTAACTAAGACATAAAATAAACTTTTCCAATAAAAACCCAGATTATTTCACTTATAAAATTCGATCTATGACACACACAAATTCGACATATGATGCTGTCCAGTTTTAGGGTCCATTAAAACCATTATAATCACATGTTTTACCTACCCAAACACACCCATGACCCATGAAAGCCATATGACCTGTTTTAATAGTATCTTAACATGCCCTTACTCACCCAAGTCGATTCAAACAGCCCCACCTTAATTATTTTGAAACCAACAAACTCATTCAAAGTTTTTGCTCTTTCTTTTCAAATCTTTTCAGAATGATTTTATACGGACATTATCATTTTATGTGATCCTTTATTTGTATATATGATCATATGCATGGAGAAACCACACGACAACAACCAAGAGACAATGAAAAGAAAGGAGACGAGATAAGGAATGTTTTACCCTTGTAGCGTGACAAGAAAAGAACCAAGAGACCACGAAAACAAGGCCACCACCCAGCCATCCCAAACCCCTCGATGAAGCAAACCTAACAGCCTCCCTTTGCCCCTTAAACCCACGACAACAGCCCCTTGATGGCGTTAAACTCCATGACCAAGAGCACCATCACGACCACAAGAAAGACCATGCCTTCAATCAACGACTCACGCCCATAGCAAGATCATCCACGCCATCATTGGCCCGCTTGTTGTCGAATGGAAGGAAAGGAGAAGATTCAAGCCGCTTTTTGGTTGAAGAGGAAAATTAGGGTTTGCTTTGTGTTCACATATGGAGCGATAACAAAAAAAAAAAAAAAAAAAAAAAAAAAAAAAAAAGGGGAACACCGTTCTTGCATTAGACGAGCCAAAGGAAGGAGTATGGGCCAAGTCCAATCTCCAACTTATTACATAGATGGGCCTTTACTTTTAAGTTAATAAGTTTTTATAACTTATGAAATTTCGACTGTAACATATAGGCGCAGAATATGCATAGACGTGAAGTGTCGAAAATTTCATTTATTTTGTACATTAGTTTTACAACTCTAACCTTTAAGAGTTAGGTTACATTTCACGCTTAAGGAGCTTGATGAATTTTACGTATTTTATAAATATTAAATAGAGGGCAAAATAGTCATTTTACATGCTTGAGATTTTAGGGTTTTACAACTCTTCCTCTAAAAGGAAATTTTCGCCTCGAAAATTGCAATGCAAGGGCACATGAGACGCATTTGAGTTCAAGGCGGACGGGCAATCTATAGCTTCACACGATCATAACAATTTCGGGCCCAAAGCGCATAAATCTTTCACGTAATGTATGTCGGTGAGAATCTCACAAAGAGGTACGTAATTCCAAACGAATATAAGGAGGTCAACAATGATATAAGCCTTATTCCATTCACGTATCAACCCCGCCATTTCCCAAGATGTCGATGATTTTCATAAGGTCAAGTTATATGATCTCGTATTATCACGCTGATCGTGCATCATAATACTTGCATCACATAACAAGCCCTTATTGTCACTATATTCTCCCCGGTCGTGACGAACCACATAATAAATATCACCACAAAATGATAATATACAGTAGCAAGTAACATACTATAATGATCGATCCACATATATGTAGCATAAAATACATCAAACCAACTTACCATATCACAATGAAAGAATGTCACCAACTTGTACAAACGGTTCCTCATGACTCATTATCGACGATTCAAGGGAAAAGTCGAGATATCACCAAAATGCTAAATGATAAAACTTCACGATTCAAACCGAGTTCTAAACAAATCGTAGAAAAGCAATACCGATCAAAATCACTTAACAAAATATCAAACCGCCTCAAATGGCATGACAAACGAATCGGATTAACACAAGTCGCGCCAAATCATATGAAGTAGATGAACCTTCTCACCACCGGTTGAATCTTGTCTCCGCTTTTGCGTCTTTGGTTGATCCGTCCAGCTTCCTCCAAGAACATCCTCATGTCTCCAAAGAAGACGACAACGGGTGTGGCTTCGCTCACGAACCTCTCCAACTCGTTGTAGCAATGCAAGGTCGGCACCATCATCTTCACTCTACGAGAAATTCCATCTAACGTCGACAAGCGGATGCGAAGATAAAATAACAAAATCAAATGCGAAGAGAAGAAGGCTAAAATAGTGAAGACAAAAGAATATCAAGTCAAATCAATGACAATCAAAGGAATTGGAAGAGATCGAGCAGACGGAAGCCTAGTGTCTACCCACCCTCACAGTCAATCCTAAGGTCAACAAGACGAAACCTTTGCTCGAAACCATAATTGTAACACCCCAACCCGCAAGGGTAGAAGTGCCACATTCGGTGTCATATCGTAACATACAAATGAAATCTTTACAAACGGAAACCTTAAAATGAAGTATCAAACATATACATAATTGATCGACAAGAAAATACAATATCCGAAGAATTAAAATCCCAAAACAAAAGTTCTTCAAAATAAGTCCCAAAGTAAAAAGGGGCTAGGGTTGGTCCACTCAGATACTCTAACTCTTAGCCCATCAAGCCCATCTTCAAACCTAAAACCCGCCGCAGAAAGAAATGCTACCGAGCTTAAAAAGCCCAAAGGAATGATATAACAAAACGAAATCTAAATAAAATCGAAATGCGAAATGGAATAATGAAACTGATAACAAAGTCGCAGTGAAATGAGGACAATGAGTCAATGAGGATCTTGCGTAACACAATTATATGTATATCCAAAGCATAGATAAAAAGGAGAACGAAGCAAAGCAAAGCATCGATGACATATAAACAAGCACATACAAACCGTATATACAAGAATCAAACATAAGCAAGCATAGCGTTGCATCCACACAACATATATGTCATACAATCAATTCAGAAATCAAGACATACAAGCCAAACAGATATCTACAGTGAAAATGGAAGCAATTAATTAATAAGTGAGCATGACAATTCACATGTATCAAAACCCTTAGTTGAAAACATAACCAAGATTATAATAAATGAAGTACTAACAAAGAATCAACACATGGCAATCACATGTAATAAGTAGGAATATAGTATAAACGATATAATTAAATGAATTAAAGACATAGCAGGCAACTAAACAAATTAACAAGCCGGACGTCACAAGTTGAACCATTTACCTAATCAAACCGTAGTATAGATGTAAATGTAAACATGGCGGGTAAACAATAAGCGATAAGGACACAACGAATAGTC
>CM040244.1:178737043-178965898 GCA_022545495.1 Chrysanthemum lavandulifolium | reverse complement strand
AATTCAAAAGTGTGCGTTCTACCCTCACCGTGCGATTGGTCAAAACTCATAAGCACATGTGGAGGGGAGTATTTCGAAAATACAAAACTCTCAAGTGTTGCAAACATGTTTCTTATTCATAAACACTTTAAGAGATTTACAAGAAAAATGATTTTATGGTAACATAGTATAGTCATGGTGTTATAAGGTGACTAAGTTTAGGAATAAACATCCTATGATCCGCCAGAGTCGGAGGGATCTACCCAAGGACACCACAAATAGTTAGTATTTAGAAGTCCTTAGGTATGATTATAAAAAGGAGAAAATGAGAATCGGAGAAAGAATGAGTTGAAGAATTAAAAAGAGAAGTAAAGAAAAGGGTGAAAAGAAATAGCCCTCCAAATTATTCAACTTAGGGCAGACACTAGGTTCAATTCATATGCTACTGGTTGTCACTAGATGACACCGGTATATTGAAGATCAAAGTCATCATGGACCCAGTGACGCACTGCACAAAACCTTCTTAGCCACTCAAGTTTCTCTCAATAGAAGCTTGTTTCATTCTCACAGGGAACCCTACGTAATCTATCAACTTTCTCTTAGAGATTGTTGGTATTGAAGAAGGAGACCCTCTCCCTAGTCTCCGCTCAGGAAAACCAAAGTGCACTATTGAGTCTAGAACCACGAGATTCATCAAAAGATCTCTTAGGAACACTTGAACTTTCATCACTTGTCGCTCAACATTAAGGACGCAAGTGATACATTCTAGAGTCCTTCACGGATCCTAGCAACTGTCGAGAACATTTATGAGGGATTCACAATTGTGATCCTCGGTGATTGAATGGAAACTCCGCCGGGGTTAACATCAAACGACCCGACAAGATGTCACTTTGGTAACTCCTTATGGGTTACGCTTAGTGTTGTCTCAAACGATCTACGGTCGTGAGGTGATGCTTGAGGTACCTCACGACCACGAACTAAAGATGTACTTTGCACGTCGTGTTAGCCTTCTTGAGGGCCTCAGTTTCGAGCGACCTTTGCTAGAATTAGAAATGTGTTTTCACACTATGTTGTTAACACCTCAAGTTCGAACTTGTAAGTCCGGAAATCCCACTAAGGAGATTCCTTTCAAGAATCGAGTCCTCGAATGTGGGTCATTACTTGAACTCGTTCAATGTAATGCCAATTGTCCCTCCACGGGATTCGAGCGGTGATTCGCCGACCAAGGTGAATGGAATCAAGACATTCATCGGTAAAACAATCGTAGTGGTCAATTCTTTAAGAAAAGACCACAATGATCGATTGGTGCTTATTACTAACCAATTTTATGCGATTCTTGATGGATGCTCACAGGAGGAAAGATCGTCTTTGATTCTCCACATGCTCATACCAACAAAAACAAATGAAGTTCTCTCAAAAGGCAACTCAAAGTCAAAATGATTCTTCATCAAAGCCAAAGAATCTACAAAGTTTAAAGACTAGAGAACTACATCCCATCTGAAATCCAAAGTCAAAGGGCGTGTGAGCATGTTGGAGAAAGACGTGGAGACACCTGAGCAACGAAGCTGACTAGATGCATACAACAACATACAATCACCACACTCACATTAGAACAATGAACAAAGAACAAAGAACACAAAGACGCCAAAGCTGAAAACTTCAAAAGAAACAAGATCCCACACATGGGGAGATTGTTGGAATCAAAAGCATCTCTACTCACAAGAAAGAAAAGTGCTAGAAGACGTCAAGCAACCGCTATTACATCATAACTATCACTTAGGGGGAGATTGTTGGAAACGCTCCTAAACATTATTATGAAGTGTTAGTCATTTATATGTAATAGGTTGCATTTATATGGCTTTTATGTTAGTTATTAAGGCATGGCTTATGTAGAAAGCCCATAAGCCCAAGCTAAGGCCCATGAGGTCTAGGAAGGGACTAGATATGTTTCCCTAGCTCCCTTCCCCTATAAATACTCTTGTATACTCTCATTTGAGAGAGTTGTTCACTCATAATATATTCCTACGCATAGCCTTTCTCTATTGTCATTCGTGTGTGTGTTTGTGTGTGCAACCGTCCTTCTAATCTTATTTCTATCATCTTCATGCTTGTGTTCATTTATGGTGACCTAACAAAGGTACTGCTGATATTCCAGTTGATACTGTTAGTGATCTAGGTACTGCTACTCCAACTAGAGTTGATACTGAAGAAAGTTGTCTTAAAAGGAAAGCAACATCATTTGATTCAGAATCAGAAAAGAAGCAAAAAGTTGAAGAAGATACTTCTGAAGAGGTTGAAACACCAGAAGAAATTACTAATAAACAACTTCAACAAATGATGGTAGCTATTCCAGATGCAGTGTTTGTTGAACAATCGCAGTCAAAATATCCCATTATTTATTGGAAAATTCACATAGATAAATTTGGTAAATTTTAGAAGATCGTCAGATTGGGAAACGATGTGAAAATGTACAAGACGTTTTCTGATATAGTAAAGGCATTTGATAGAGATGATCTTGTAAAACTGTGGGAATTGGTCAAAGAAAAGTTCATCCATGCAGACTTTGAAAATAACAAGGAACTAGAGCTATGGACTGAGCTGGTTAGATTATTTGAACCTGATCCTTTTGATAGTCTCTAGAAATTTCATGTTCCAGACAGAGCTACTACATGGAGATTGTATGACATCTGGTGTGCATCATGTATCTACAACTGATGGTACAGATGTGTTTATGCTAGTTGAAAAGGAATACCCTCTCAGAGTTGGAATTTTGGTGTTTATGCTATCTGCAAAACTCACTGTGGATGAAGACTCAGGGATGGCAAGAGAGCTGATAAGGAAGATTAGGAATCAGTGTGACCAAGCAATGAAGGCGCAAGAAGAAAGTAGTGTTTGGAAGAATCCTCGAGACCATTTTAAAAGAAACTTGTCATTAAAGGCTAATCACAAGTTTGGGGAGGATTGTTGGGAAATATTAAGCTTCACACTTAATCGCATGTATAAGTTAGTATTGCTAGTATTGCTAGGTATAGCGATTAGTCTTGCTAGTTATAGTTAATCTTGGTGTTAGTTTTGGAAAGACGTGTGAAGGTTGTAATGTAATATACATGATATATTCTATGTATTTAGAAGATATACTTAGATAGTTTTCTTGTAAAGGACTCTTTATCTTATAAAAGGATGTCCTAGGTTATATTATGATATACACAATTATTAGATCGGTCATGAAAAAGCTTCAAGGTTGTATACCACGATACTAGCTAAAGTATTCAGATTATTGTTTAATAATATTGAAGTGATTTGATAAATACTTTGTCCATTGCATCTTCTTCGTTCTATTGGTTATTCTTCTGAGTGTTATCAAGTAGATTCCGTATACTTGTTAGCATTAAGCTTTGTTTCATTCTCAATTGTTTTGGAATCATCCAGATCAATATACTTATACAAGCTAAGTAAGATCCGAGGTTCATAGGGACTCACAGATCGGTTCTTAGGTATCATCTGATCTATTTGTTGTATTAGTCAGATCGGTTCTCAACTGATCTATTTGTGTTTCGTTTAAATAGATCACCCCTACATAGAGTGGTTCTTAACCAATCTTTTTGACGGTTTTCAGCCGATCTTTTTAACGTTTTTTGTAGTAGTGTGATAAACATAAACACAATCCAACAGATCTAACATAAAACAAAGTAAATAGATAGTCTACATAATCACATCATCCAAAAAAGTATTAACCTACTTAGCCAGACATAATTAAAGGAATAACAAAGTCTATAAAGTAAAAAGACGTTGTTTACCAGCTGAAAGTAAAAAAAAAAAGATAAAGATCCTAGGCTGAAGATCTGTAGATCAAGAGGTGTTTGGAAGTCCAAAATCCCCTTAGAAGCTCCTGATTTTCGACCTAGAAGGTACGGTTTTCGTATGGTAGGTTAATTGTGCTCTCTCTTGAAGTTGAGGGTTTATTATTCTATTTATAAGCAAATCTCCGAATTTGGCACCACCTTCACGAGCGGCGCTTGCGAGGCTTCACGAGCGACGCTCGTGATCTTCTGTGAAAGAGGAGCAGCGCTGGTGGATGGCCACGAGCGGCGCTCCTTCGCCCAAAAGGTCCGATCTTCTTGTTTTGCTTCCGTTTATTCTTCTTGTGTCTTGTAAAGTCTTGTGGAACCTTAGTTGAGTTGGTTTATGGCGTTTACCCTCATTTGTACACTCCGTGAACCTGCGAGAATATTTTATTCCATTAAGTACCAAAAGTTCACTCATTTCAACTCATATTTGCATTAAAAATGGCCAAAAGACACGAGGAAAAACCTAAAATAAATCACTCAGCATATCTCCACACTTAAGTTTTGCTTGTCCTCAAGCAAAGTGTTCAAAGAAAAATAAAAGCATTTGAGAATAGGGACAACTTACGTGGTGACATTTTTCTACATTTGAAACATTCAAAGGATAGTCATGCATTTTCTTTTTGAGAAAGCTTAAGACAAAATCGAGGAAGCTAAAACTTACGAGGAAAAAGATACTTAGTCGGTCAAAGATAGAATTTAATCTTATATTCGTGTTAATACCTCGAAAACCGTTCTACAATTCCACTTGTCTTACAACTTAAAGCATCTTTAATGGGAGTTTTGCAAAAGCTTTTCACTATTTGAAAAAGCTTTTCAAAGCTTTATCATTGCAATGAAAACTTTTCTCTTGGTTTGAAAGAAAGACTTGGAACCAACCAAGCGTTTGAAGCAATAGCTTCTTACTTGCTAGCATTGTTAATAAATGCTTCAAGACAAAATAACTTAGCATTTATTGCCATAAATACACCAAATCATTGAAAGACATGATGTAATGCAGATGTTCTTAGTCTTACTATCTATGTAATTAAGTTGAGCACTTAAATTAAAGTAAATTACCAAAATGATCTATATGCATTAACTTTTACCAATACAAACCTTTTTTTTCATGTTATACCAAAATGAACAATAAATGTCACTTTCCATGTTTTTCACAATGTATAGGGGGGACTATTTTATTTTTCTTTCATCAGTCATGTGAGATATCTCCTTCCAGAACCAACCATTCATATCTATCAATTTCTTTCTTGTTTATCTTCTTCTTCTTTACTGTATATCTTTTACTTTTGATTTATCCTCCATGATCAAAATTGCTTGGTATTTTCAACCTCTCGCCTGCATCCTCGCCAGACCTCGCCCCAATCTAACGCCTCTCGCCCAAACCGAAAACTCGAATTAACCCTCTCACCCATCTACTCGCCCTGCATCTTCGCCCATCCACCGCACGCATCCTCGCCATGATAATTTTCACCGCCATGAGACAATTTTCCTCGCCCATTCCTTGTTTTCTACCTAAATCACGTGATACATTTATGGTTGAAATTTTGTGTTTGAATTAATCTAACGGGTGAGATCTAAAAGTTCATTTTCGTAAAAAGATTGTGCGAGGGCTTGTTTCATAAACGACTACTAGTTATAGTCCGTTTAAGAAATTCTCTCCTTAAATTAAAGTTTGTTGGGAATTATAGAAGATTACAAAACTCACGAGCAAGAATGAAGAATGAAAAAACAACGAGGGGTTATTATGTAATAGTTAGTAGCTTTCTTAGTAAGCTATTATTAGGGTTTTGTAACCTCTCTCTCCTATATAAAGAGGGTAGGCATCTAGTTACAAACCATCTTTTCAATTTCATTCATAGTAGACATCTCCCATGAGAGTCTAATTAACGCATAGAGCGTGTAGTAGTATTAGTAGTAGTAATTTTTATTTCAATTAATAAAGAAAACCTTATGAGTAACATTGATGTTCTTATCATTTCCGCTGTGTTTATTCAATGTTATTAATACCCTAGTTGAGTCAGGATATTGGTTTCAACAATTGGTATCAGAGCCTCGTGGCTCTCGATCTAGGGTTTATAAGGTTTTCTCAAATTAGGGTTTATGTAGCAGATGGGAGAAAAGAGGCAGCAGGAAGCAGTTTTGATGATGAAGCAGTTTTTCTCTAATTAAGGGCTTATACCCTAATTGTTCTTTAGCAGCAGTTGTGAAAAGCAAAGGGGCGGCAGACGTGAGATCGATCCAGATCTGTGTTTGGCAGTTGTTTGATTGTACTGGTCAAAATGGATTTCATACACGCTTATTATTTTCGATCTGGTATGTGCTTAAACGTTTGGTTATCTACACGTATGTACTGGTCAATGATGGGCTAATTATCTTATGGGGGTTTTCGATGTACGAGTACTACATTTATTGGTTTCACACTAGGTTACTCAATATTTGTGAGACATCAGATCCATACTCGCTTTCATTATTATTTTAATTGCTTCAAGTCACAGTGATCACATGAGGCATGATATTATTTTGTTCCTACTGGTATAATACATGATACTCATTTGAATCTGATGCAATGATCACGTGTAGATGAATGTGAATTATTGTAATGAGTAGGTGGTCTCATGGTGTTGCGTTATGATTGGCTGTTTCTAAACAAGTGAATTGCTCTCACTGTCACGTGGGTATGTTTAGATATTGAATGTTGCTGGTATCACATGGGACTCACAATTCATTCCTACTAATATATTTTTCGATTCGTACTACTTGCTTAATTTGCTATTGATTGGCTGTGTTCACGTGGGTTTGATTGATTCTTTGTATTATAATAGGGTTGGGTTATTTTGACCTCCCTAAAATTTTAGATTGACTTCCTATTTTTTTTTTTTTTATTTTTTTATTTTATAATTTTGTTTATATCAAAAACTATAAAGCGCGAAAACGCGAACATAAATATAAAGTTTAATAAATCAAACGCTTAAAACTGCCGAAATACTGAACGTAAACCGACAAAACCGCACAGACTTAAAAAGTGACAGGAATATTCCCTATGATTTGACATCATAGGGCTCCAATAGTGTATCCCTTATAATATTGCTCACGTGGGTACTACATATTTTGATTGACCATAGATAGACGAGTGGGTTCATTCAAGAATCAGGATCAAATGGTATATGGTCACGTGAATGTGGTGGTCCCCACTGTACTATTGATGTTCGCTTTGATTGGCTATCAGACAATGGTACTTCTTTTATTCGCATATCATTCTGGTCACATTCTTGAGTGATACTGCTTGGTATGAATTTCTTATGGTCTACCAAAATTCATTCTGCTGTTAAGACTGCTCGAAGGGTAGATAAGTTCTGGTATTGTTCGTATATATGGTTTATAATGGCAGCGTGGGAACTTAATTCTGGTCGGATAACATATATACTGTTCATAATCGGTTGTTGTATATGTTTATTTCGGTCTTGACAGTTGATCTTCTAATGTTTTACTAGTCTTGGTAAGTTGAATTTTTATTCAACGATGAACCCTAGTAATTAACATATTTTCGGCTTGATTTGATGTTTCTACTGGTGCGATATTTTGATTCGTTTCTCTTGATCGGTTTCTTGAAGGTATTGGTTTCACGATCGCTTCTCACGATTGTTATCACGATCGGTTTCTACTAGTTGTTTTGGAGTTCCCTTGGTTGATCGGTGCGTGTCTTATCATATCTCGAAGTGAGTCGCACTTTGAGATAACTTGTTTGTACGTTAATGATGTGATAAAGACTTGATGATTCTAGTGAAGGGTGAGATCACAAAGTACTTAATGCTCGCATTGCTATCACTTTAAGGAGTTACGTTGTAGTGCTCGGGGTTAGTGAAGGGCGAGATCTATAGAAAGGTGCTTAATGCTCACATTTGCTAGTGCATCATCCGAGTTTGGAGTCACGTGAATAGTACAAGATATAAGACGCATACATTGGTGTTTCTATCGGTTCTCCATTCCCTCTTGGTGGTAGGCTATTTTGATTCTCTCATTGATATGATTTTTTCTCTTTGCTTGCGCTTTTATTTCTTTTGTTTAGTAATATATATATATATATATATATATATATATATATATATATATATATATATATATATATATATATATATTATTGAGATGGTTAGTATAATTTTGAGGGAAGCTTATGGTTTATATACTTACCATCTACATGCATCACTTGAGGGAAGCGTCTACGAGTGACAAGACCCTTATTAGATGAAGGGAAGAAGATTAGTAGATGTGCAACGGATTATTTGTGATGACATGTTTTAGCATTGTTTCTTCATCTGATTGTTTTGTACTACCAAGAAACTGGAACTTAACCTAGTCAAATTCCGGTTTAGGGAAGATTGTTGGGAATTATAGAAGATTACAAAACTCACGAGCAAGAATGAAGAATGAAGAAACAACGAGGGTTATTATGTAATAGTTAGTAGCTTTCTTAGTAAGCTATTATTAGGGTTTTTAACCTCCTCTCTATATAAAAGAGGGTAGGCATCTAGTTACAAACCATCTTTTCAATTTCATTCATAGTAGACATCTCCATGAGAGTCTAATTAACGCATAGAGCGTGTAGTAGTATTAGTAGTAGTAGTTTTTATTTTAATTAATAAAGAAAACCTTATGAGTAACATTGATGTTCTTATCATTTCCGTTGTGTTTATTCAATGTTATTAATACCCTAGTTGAGTCAGGATCTTGGTTTCAACAAAGTTTGTATAGCAATTAGTTCTACTAGCTATCAGTAAGTCATTTAATCTTATTATTAGTTGCACTTGTGAATCACTAATATAGACATACTCTTGCAATAAAGTTATGCATCCTAACTAAGTAACTAGATACTAGGCACTTATACAGTATTATCATCTTTAATAGTTGAGACAGCGGTGACATGTCGGTGGTTCCCCACGCGCAGAGCGACATAACTCAACTAATGGTTAGAGGGGAGGGAGTGGTGCTCGGGTAGGCAATCGGGTACCTCAACCCGATCGGTAACACCACCCCGTGTGGCTCGGGTAGTGAATTCCGGGTATGAAATCGGCTTCCAAGCCCGATCGGTGAAGGCTCACTTTTTTGAAATTTATCCTTACAAAACGTTCACCCACGAAGAAATATTTTGTTGGGATATTACTGGAAAACTAGATCTTGAAAATTTTGGAGAAGACAAGAGGTAGAAGAAGATGCATTGAGAAAAGTGATAGATAGATAGTATAAATTGAAGTACTATATTTAATGTCACGTGAGAAGTAAAAGCAAAAGTAATGTGTTAAAGTAGTTAAATTAATTTGTTTCAAAAAATGTTTATAATTTTATTTTCATTGTCACAAGTATTATGTAATGTTTTTATTTTTAATGAAATGGTATGTTTTTATTTTAATACTGTATGTGGAAAAAAAAGAAAAAAAAAAAAGAAATTCGGGTACTAGGGTACCACTCCCTCCACTTAGGGTAGTGTTAGGGTAGAATTGGGTAGTTTTGAGTTGGAGGGTTTTTATTGGATAGAGGTGATGTGGTAATTCGGGTACTAGGGTACCACTCCCTCCCCCCTTAGAGTTTTATACCTTTTATTTCGTCAAGACAGAGGTGAACAGGTCGGTGGTTCCCCACGCGTAAAACTTTGTTTCTAAGATTTTAAAATAAAAGAAAAGAAGAGAAGAGTTAAAAATAGGCAAAAAAATAAGAGGAGATGAATGAAATTAACTTTTTTATATTATGTTCTCGAGTTATGAGAGAAAAGATGAGATAACAAATGATTTTACAATTATACCCTTAGTAATATATAAAAATATGTTTTTTAATAGGTCATTTAAGTAATTTTGTTTATTTACAGCTTCCTAATATAACTTCTCTCCAAATCATCCCACTTTTGAGAAGAAAATTTTGGAGAGAAGTTTAGCCAAAATTACTCGCTTCTTCTTTTCTCCTCTCCTAAAAAAAACTCGAAGAATACAATTTATTTTATTTTATACCAACCTCTTTCTCTTCTTTCAAAAGAAAACTCTGAACGCAATGAAAGAGACATAACTTGACCGTGTATAGATTTTATTTCATTTTATAGCTCATAGAACTCTTTTATTAGACAAGGTGAGTTTCTCACACAAATCAATAGTTTGAAAATAAAAACATTTTATTATTTCACTTATTTTTTATAATTTAAATATCTTTTAAACTGTTAATCGTTAAGCGGAAATAATTACACCATCGCGACGAGCATTTAATTATCTTTCTATAGACGGGCACTTTGATATATTTTCGAAATAAAAAAAAAAGTTTTTTTCACGTTTTTTCGTGTTCTTTTTCGTTTTTTTTTTTCGAATCTAAGATTTGCATGAACCAATCACATGTGATTCAACACTAATTTGAATATCACATGTGATATTAATGTTAAATCACATATGATATACATATCATATGTGATTTAAGTCACATATGATATACATTTCACATATGATATTAGTGTTAAATCACATGTGATATCATATGTGATTTAACACTAATATCACATGTGATATTCAAATTAGTTTAATCACATGTGATTTTTTCATGCAAATTTCAAAAAAAGAAAATGTAAAAGAACGTGAAAACACGAAAAAAATTTTTGTCACAAGTATATCAAAGTGTCTATCTATAGAAACATAATTAGACGCTTGTCGTAATGGTATATATATATATATATATATATATATATATATATATATATATATATATATACTAGTGTCAAAACCCGTCCGATGGACGGGTATGACTTGTGGTTATTATTTTTATGATTTTGTGTATCAAATATATAATAAAAAGTAATTAAAAGTTAAATGAAATGGTGAAGATCTATAATGGATGTCCAATAACTAATTAAAATAGCATGATACAATTGCATGTTACATATTTACGCAAAATCAACATCACGGGTTATATAACCCGGACATATGACATATGACTAAAACTCAAATATGTAGATTAGGTCGCAAGTAGTGAGCATTTACCATCACTTTTACTAATCCAGTCCAATGAAAGCATGGCATCACATGTGAGCATGCTCAACATCATAAAGACATGGTGTCGCTTTATAAAAAACAAAAGGCGCTAGTGAGCCAAAGGTCTAATAGATAGATAGAGTAGCGGTAGCTAAAATCAAAAGGGATTAGTCGGGATACAATATCATATTGCCTTCATAAACGCAAGAAAGAAGTTAAAATTGTTATGGGCACGAAAGGAGATGAGAGTCGTTGTAATGTACCTGATTGTCTATAGTCTCGGGGGACAATAGAGCGAAATATTGCGGTTATAGTGTAAAATATCTATGTAACCATGTTTGTTAACGCTTATGCCTTACCCCCAAAATTTTAGGATTTAGTAGAACAAATATATACTAAAAAGTAATTAAAAGTTAAATGAAACGATTAAGATCGGGCGGCCATGACTTTTAATTATTCTTTGGATAGTATTATGTAATATTTAGAAATTTACAACACAATAAACATTATAAGCGATTTAATAATTGTTACTTTTTTTACCGATGAGTGTTCTTATTGCCGGTTTTTGTTTGAAACTCTAAACAAATTTTTTTATAAACATATTAACACATTTTTTTTAACCAATGAGTGTTGTTATTGCTATTTTTTTTTACTATATCCAATTTTTTATTTAATAATCAAAAAAATTTTTTTTTCTTAAATGCATTTTATGCATGTAATGCTTTGACTCAAAGTTGTGTTACAGTATTTGTCAATTAGGCAATCATAGGCATCTACTATAGGTAAATTTTAACACATTTTATACTCATCATCTCATTTATATTTTCGAGACATGCATTTCACGAGTTTGTTTAGTCTTTCTTTTCTGGTTACTTTTAATATCAGTTTCTGTTTGTCTAATATTTTCATCAAAGGTATCTAATCTTTGTATCTCTTTTTCTTTTGTTTTTTTGGGTTTGTTGGTTTTATTTTATCAGTGTTTGCCTGATTGTGTTAGGTTTTGTTCATTTTAATGCGGCACTTTTGGGTTTATTATTTATGTTTATTGTATGACATTGTTGTTGCTTTGCCTAATTGTGATCCGGTTATATGTGGTGTTGTGGTTTGTAAAAAGTTAATGGTTGATTTTGTTGGTGGATTTATATTTTTGGTGGTGGTGTTTTGATGTAGTTACATTGGGGTTTTTTTTCCTAATTTTGTTGTTCTGTTTTTGAAGTTGTAGATTCACGAAGTGTGATGCATATTTTGTCATTTATTATTTGTTATAAATGAGTTTTAGATGTTCATGTTTTTGCAATAGTGTGAGAAAGTATGTGATAAGTGATAGGTAGTATGTTGGAACGTAACAATGATATGTTTTTTTTGTATGAAAGGCGTTTGTTACATTAAGTGTTTATGCTGAATTTTGTAATTTAATCAAGCAATATATGCTAGTTATTGTCTTGTTAGATTGTTTGTGGTATTGTGTATTTGAATAGTGTTGGCTGGGTTTATTTTTTGGTTAGAGTTTCATATAGTTTGTGACTATCGCTTATAACATATTGTTATGTTGAGCAGACTAAAGTTTAGTATTTTAGTTGAGCGAACATGACTTATAATTATCGTTGACCTATGTTTGTATAGCGTAAGAAGGGTTTTGAAAAATGGTTGCAAAAAGTGGACATGTGGAAAATTCGCCCAACCAATGGGTGGTCTACACTTATGAATATCGTTGAAAAAATTAAGTTAACGAAAAATAAGATATAAACGTACCAGTTTTTACATTGAATGCATAACAATGAAAATATATGAACATCAATATATATATAACAATTAAAATATGAAATTTTTTTGTAACAACATAGTATATGAATTAAATTCAAATGAACGTTAAAATTTATATAATAATTAAAAATACAAAGTAAATTTATTTAAATTTACATCAAAGTTTAATCTCAATGACACATCGTATGCCTGTTTAGTACTCATATTACATGCAATTTAATATGAATAAATCTCCATAACTTTACCTTGTGTCGAAATAGGACCATTCACAAACACAATTGGCTCGTATCCATCTTGACCGAACCATGCACGCCATTTGACTTTATTTGTCTCTAATATGCAAGTATATATAACATTGTGTTATAAATATTTTATTTTGTATAACAGGTTGTGCCAATCAATATGATGAATGAATCATCTAAGATAGTAGTTAAGTAGGTCTTGTTTGTTAATGCGTTAAGCATGAAAATTAGTTAACCGTTATTAATTATTAAACAATTTGACAAAAAACAAATTATAATTATATTTAATATTGAAGAAAAAGAGTGTAGGTTAACCCAACATAGCCTATTATGACCCATACTAAATAATTACCCGTTTAAACCCAACTTATACTCTTTACTTCACTTTTCTAAACATTAAATATTATAGGGTAACATTAGGCAATATACATGTACAACACGTTGTTGGCGAGCTTATTTATTTTGTGTATCACGTTCAGCAATCGTTAGATAATGTATCAACTTGCGAGGATGATCAATGCCTCCATCCATTTAATAGAAATTGTCGCAGACATCATAGTTAAACTTCACAGCGGAGATGCAGATCTCTCCGAGGTCCAAAGACTTCACAAAACTATTGATAAACCCTAACATCGATGATCTATAACTATTAAAACTAATGTATGACTTGTCGACCAATAATATAAAATAAGGAAATATAAAATAAACTAATTACTCTTGACCCTTGTGTGTTAGTTAATTGTCGAATGGCCCTTCTTTATTTGGATTATCCTTTATACCATTTTCTCATCTTCATGGAGTCGTATCAAATAAGTACTATGTGACATGTGTGTATATTATATGCTTGAGACTGTATATGTAACCTTGTATAGAAGTAATAAAAGTATAATACCTAGAGCAACTTGTAACTTTTATGTAACCCGCTCATCAATGTTTTTGAAGGTTAACCGCTCTTAAGAACGCCTCGATAAAGGTCTTTTAATATCTTCCAATTCAAGCCATTAATTTGTAAATAGCACCTTTAAGGTTAACGAAACATACAATGCTAACAGTCACATTCAAAATTTCCAATAGACTTACCACATTTCCTAATCAAGAAAACTTCCAAGGGTGTTTGGCGTAATGTTAAGAAATAGTTTCTGAATTCTCATATGAGTAATCTTTAGGTATAGTGGTATATGCTTATTTTCTAAGCGGTAAGGAAGCAAATCCAAATACCCCACGTATCATTCTTATGGCAACAGACTCATAAATAGGATCAAGAAATGCATACGGATTTTCATACTATCTAGTACATTGGGATCATGTTCAAACATACCTGTCAAAGACCCAAAAAATCTCAATTTTGAAGCTTGCTTATTGATATTAGAGACCCAAATAACGTGATAGGTCAATATCGTTAATCTGAGCTTGGCCAACAAGAAACACTTGCTGCCTTTCAACCCTAAAGCCACAATACATTGGACCTTTTTAGTTAAAATCAACATGAACATATTTATTGAATGTATTAAGAGAGGAAAGAAATGTAAACTGAATAGGTATGAAAATTTGCTAATCATAAATTATCATAAGGGAAAAAAAGTTGACTAAATAGCTAATGCGATATCAGCAAATGAATAGAAGCAGGGGTGTCCTTACCCATGTCCGGCGGAAAAAGATCGACTCGCCATAACGCTCCAGCACCCGCATTCTGCAACCCTTTGCAACCATCTGACCAATGCGGTAGGCCCCATGTACAGAGCCTCGATAATCGACACATAAACCGCCAAAAAAGATAATTTTGATTCCAATCCTTATGACCACCATGACTCCACCATTTAGCTTCATCCTCACTGTTTAAATTCTAGACCAGACAAGATAAAAAGCAAGTATGAATATTGCAAAAGTTTAAATGACACGACAGTAATGACTAAAAATATAGGCTTATTGATAATTAAAGAGTTATCTAATTTAAACCCATTACTGGTGGCCATTTTTAAAAACATATCTTTTTTGAAGCTTATTTTGGCGGATGACAACTGATTATCATACAATCTAGGTGTCTAATAAGGTTTAGAGTGACCAAGAATACAAATGTCAATATATTAATATATTGCACGTATGTGTCCTCAAAAAAAAATTAGTTAAACGTTTAATCTTGCTTATTGTCCGGATAATGTGCAAGTCTAACACGTATTTATATTCCTAATGTTTTCGACCTCTTTGACACCAAAAATATTTAGTAAATCAGAAGTTGCAAACTGGGTTAAATAGAAAAATTAAATATATAAGAAGTTATGTGAATATTCGACACCTTTGTTTGAAGCTCCATTTGAAGGTGTCATGTGACAATAACTCCTTACATATTTGAAACTCGAAGCAGGTGGGTAACATTAAGCATCCATCAATTATTGTGATCGAGCATCAATACATTACATGCGAAGTGTGAACCACTCACCTATGTAAGTTGTATGTAGTAATTCACTTTATCTAAATGCAAACTTTATGGGTCAAATGCTTCATGAAATGACCCACTACAGATATACTACTATTTGAGCAACCAATGCTTCATGAAAGGACTCATAAGCCTACTACCTGGTAAGATTACATATTTTAAGCATGGGACCTAAAACTCTTGGGAGTGGAAGACGAAATAATGCAAGAGCTCTGCAAGTGACAATAACAGCCATCCAATTCGGTTTGATGCTAATGCAATTCATTGCAAGTAAAGTTATTCTTTCATATATGGACAAGATCATGAACAAAGGGTAAGTGTTAGACACAATAAGGTTAGTTACACCCCAATTGATTGGAAATGTGATTACTTGATCATATATAAAATGATTAATAAAGGACATTCTTGTGAGAAACAGATCTATTTTAATGAGAGTAATGACTACTCAAATTAAGTTAAGAATTGAGATGCATGCCAAATAGTCAAATAATAACATGTTAAAATGTGAAAGTAATAGGATAAAGGAAATAAATGAGCCAGAACCATGGTTTAGAAAATAACCTTTTCGTATAAGATGGGTCTGTATCAACTCCAACATAAAGTAGCTTATCGAAACGACCAGGCCTTAGGAGCGCTGCATAGATACAACCCTTATATAGCAAGAAACACCATAACTAAACAAATAACTAGAAAAACCAATATATAAACTCATATAGTTTACTCAATTTCAATAATGCCATCAATTAGATAATTATTGAAATGTTACATTTTTGTAATCATATTTGATACATTACATGTTCATAATAAAAATTTTCATTTTTTAGGTCAACCAATACAAAGAGACCACATACTAAAATTTGCCCGTTTAACTGTTAACCAACGCACTGGACACCACTCTTATGCGACCAGCTTTAAAAAGAGTGTTTTGAACATATCACTTTGCGATTTTGCATCCCAAGAATAAGATGGATGATCAGAGCTCAACCCCAACTTATGAGCTAACATTTCCTTAAGGAGACCACTAAATGGAGCTACTTCAATAAGCTTGGGTGCAGGTTCAATTTTATTGTCCTCTAAGTTTATAATAGATAGGAAGCAGCTTGAACGTGGCTTGTGTTGTAGCCGCCACACACAAAGTAGCATAAGCCTTGGTTATAGGTGGGAGTGAATTGTATAATCTGGAATGACAGACACAAAAGAGAGATTAATGAATGAATGCTCAGCAAGACACATGAAAGTCCAAAGATAAATTTTCCAATATTGAAAACAAAAGATGAGGATAATAAAATAACAATCACCATAAACACGAACATGAGCCAAACTCGTAACCAAAAAACATCAAAGACGTGTAGAACATTTAAAATCAACCTCAAATACTGAAGACATAAAAAGCAGGTCAGGAATGCTGATCACGAACCATCCCTCTTACTTAAATCAAGCTTGAAACAATGTTTAACAAAACACAGTTAAATATTTGGCCCTAAATATTTAAGTTCCATTCAATCCATTGTGTTCACTAAATCAAATATAACTAAAAGATATGCACAAACTATGGCATGCGTTGAACTTGTGAGTACCAAAACAGAAGGGAAAACCATCATAACAAATAAGAATCAACTATGCACTCAATAACTACACAAGCTGATCCGATACATTAATATAATTAGAAAGCAAAAGTAATTAATCAACACAAATGTCACTTAAATTTTTGTGGTGAACACACCAGACAAAACTGCTGCTATATAAACAATTTAATATTTTTAACCACTTTACCATCAGACTGTGTTGTCACTACTTTGACCCATACCGTAAGCATACCGACCGGTAGCATTAGAGGCAGTTGTTAGCCTCTGGCATCCACACCCTTTTCACTGGAGCATCGATGGTTCGAGCCTCAACAACCCCATCAACTAATAGTCTTGCTTCTTGGGACATTCCAATGCCCTATGCTCCGACCGCCCACAGTTGAAACATGGACCCGCATAAGCTCTGTAATTCACATGTTTCAGTATATACTTTATCAAGTTAACAACCTTAACCCTTTAATTAAAAGTTAATACATTATTGTAAAAATTCATCCTTTTAATCATTACAAAATGTTAATTTGTAATAAAAAATAATGTAGTTTGTAATCCATATTAATTCATTAAATTCTTATACAATGCACTTTATAATGTATAATACCTGTCCCTATTTCCGGACAATAAAGCGTGAAGTTTGTCTATCACCAATCAACCAATCACTTCCACGAGCTCAACCCTCCACTTGACCGCCCATCGCCACGAGTCCTTGAGCCACCACGACAACCACCGCCACCACCTCTACCACCACCACCCCTACCACTCGTCTAAAGTTATCCCTACCTTCATCACCGATGAGATTGTCGCCTGTGGTTCAGTTGTAACCAATATTTGCCTCAACTACCTTAAACAACCTGCAAATCATAATAACTTCTAGAATACATATGTGTAGAGAATATCAAACTACAAATATAAGGATAAAAATTTACCTCATGAATCCGAAGCAAAATAGATACAGAGTAAAGTAGCAAAATAAGGAATCCTAAACACCCATTTATATTAGTTACAGGCTCATGCGCATATTCTTGTAGGCTGATGTGCAGGTTTGCCAACAGAATAAGTAACAACTGATCCGATACATTAATATAATTAGAAAGGAAAAGTAATTAATCAACACAAGTGTCACTTATATGCAGGTTCATGTTATTATTTTAATATTTGGTTTATTCTTCAAACGTGCTATAAGCATACCTTCCTATTATACTTGGGCGATGAAACCATGTCAAAATCCTCTGTCCAGCACGGAGTTGTAGCAGTAAATGCATCATGCTCGGTAAGATACTGAAGGGGAGAAAAGAATAAGTACTATCAGATGAAAAATATGGCAAAAGGAAACATAAGTGTGAGGAAGCAACTGATCATTGCAAGATTTTTAGCTAAATGGCTGAACCGAGGTACAGGTTTAGCTTTTGTCTTTTCGGAATCTTTATCAGACAGAGGCAATTCAAAGCTAGAATCATCCTCAAAGACGGGACCGCTAGCTCCATTTTCCTGTTATGTATAACTTTATGCCACAATTAAACGAATATTAAGCTGACAAAACTGAATGGCCAAGAAACAGAAGCGACCACCCTTCCAGCTGCATATCAATAAATGATATAAATATATGTAAACATGTTACATCAGCTCCTATCTCAATTGATGCATCAAATGGTTTTATGTCAAAAAACTGAACGCGTGAGCCAAGTGTATAACTCCTGTCTATTTGTCGAGCCTTGACATCATATACCTCTAACTAAAATAAACTACTATCCAATATGTATCAATTATGTAAAACTTAACTCATACTGTTATTCAAACGCAAATCACTTATTCCTCGTTGGAGATAAGAACATACCATGATATAAATATATGTAAACATGTTACATCAGTTCCTATCTCAATTGATGCATCAAATGGTTTTATGTCAAAAAATTGAATGCGTGAGCCAAGTATAACTCCTGTATATTTCTCGAGCCTTGACATCATATACCTCTAACTAAAATAAACTACTATCCAATCTGTATCAATTATGTAAAACTTAACTCATACTGTTATTCAAACGCAAATCACTTATTCCTCGTTGGAGATAAGAACATACCATGATTGAACCATTCATTAATAAATGGGTCTAAATGTTTTGTTTTAGCTATTTATTTTGCTTTTTTACCAGTTATGCTCATTAGAAATAAAACATGCCTGGAACAACCCATTAACTTTTACCTAAAGTAGGAAACTAAAATACCACCAATGACAAAGAAGAACGATTAACAAAAGAGCAAGAAGCCTCAAAAGTCGGTATCACCTAATAATAGAACCATGATTCATCAGGAGCACAACACCATGATTTTTCATTATACCAAATCATAGGAGAAAAGGAAATATACCTCATGGGAACCTTTTTGGAATCTGCAAAAAAGATTTGTCCTCTCTCTTCACAATTGTAATACAGTAAATGCAAGTCTTCAATTGAGAATAACACTAATGAATTGCTTTGATGTACTTCTGATAATCAGATGTAAAGAAAATTCAGATTATTTGAGGAATTATTACATTAAAAAAGTGGAATATTTTGCAAAATAGAGCAAAAGTCTATTAAAGATAGGTGATATAGGTAAAGAATTTTGTTGCAAGAAGAATAAGAATTGGTTACCCTAACCTAGTTATTCACCCAAGTCCAAGCACCCCACGCAAAAAGACCAAGTAAAAACACTCGCACTGGCACACCTTGCTAGTTATAATGATTTTTTTGCAATTTTCAATCAATGGCCGATTTGCATCTAAAAGTTAGTAACATACATAAATACAAGATTTAGTGAATTAGATTCGAGTTTAACAAACGGTTTATATCGTAAGCGTGATCTAATACCCAAACACAACAAGAGGATTTGTGCACATAGAAGATGTGGTGGTCGCTCATATTTTAGCAATGGAAAACAAAGAGGCATCATGCGGACTTATATGTTCAAGCACGGTGGCTCATTGGACGTAGGTTATTCACATGCTCAAGTCAAAATACCTTCTTACCCTTATATCGCCAAGTAAGCGTACACCTATCCTATTTTCTAAAAAATCAAATATTAATTGTTGAATGTTACTTAACAAATAGATGTGAATACCATTAGGTGTAGTAGTCGAAGGGGATGACAACCCACATAGCATGGATAGAAGAAGATATTACACCGGGACTACCTCATCTGAAATCACTCGAGCAAATGTTTAAAGACGCAGACAAAAAGTTTTCAAGAGAATGGCTACGTGAGGTTTATCATAATAACTAAAGCAATAAAGACTACATCATGTCGTTTTTAGCATATGTAGTCAAAGTTTCTTCCATTTTCCAAAACATAAAGACCGATAGCAGCAGTATCTTGCTAAAACTACGTGATTTAAATCATGAGAGATTTAGTAGTAAATGCATTTATGAAGTGTTTTCCATGAGACTGCTTTTAGATACTATAAAACATGAGCACAATGTTTATGAAGTCTACCTAGAAGGCAACGGTTTTAACCGAATTTGGGCTCATCAGAAGACGTAGTATCAATGACTACTTTGAGGTAAAATATCCCAAACAAAACATGATAACCAATCCCAAGCAACCCCTTATACATGTACACAATAAAAACATAATATGATCATAGCTATCAATCATAAAAAGGATGTAAATATAACGACCACATTGAAATTTTATATTAGTATCCTATATATCATTGCAAATTTGTATATGCTATCTTTTTGAGCCTGGAGCCCAGCCTCTTCTTCCTTGGGGTTGTCTGCCCTTTCCACCTTGATAATCACCCTGTGGTCCTTTGTTGAGGCTATTATCTGGTCTAGCTTAAATACCTGGGAGATGGGGGCTATTTGGTTTAGCCTATTATCTAGGCAATGGGGGCTGTCTGGTTTAGCTTGTTAGTTAAAATATTATATAGGTCATGACCTGGAAACAATACATACACACGTATATGATGTGAGTTGATATGAGTTAGTTTCACCTTTTCATTTGAGGCTTCCCTTTCGGCCTTCTTTTCCGCCTCTAATTGCTTAGCATTTTTTTTCATTTGCTTGATTGAATATTGTTACAAATTTCAGCAGACAAACACATTACAAATTTCAGCATAACTGCAAAGAAAATATGAACATCATAAGACAATAATGATACTTTAAAGAAATTATAGGGATCCTAAAGAAATTGTCGGAATTACTCTGCAACTCGTTATTTAGTCTTTTCACTTCTTGCTAAGCTTGCTTTAAGTCCAATTTTTCAAGTTGCACCGTAAAATTCCTTCGTAAACCGACAAGCTCGAGGAGCGTCTATTGCCATATCATTTGGTTCCGATGGTCTCTTACGCTACAATCAACCCAGCAGGAACATGATTATCGACAATTAGCTTAATCAATATTGACCTGCTCATTTTAGGTCATTAAAAAGTTATATTATCCGTACTCATGTGAACAAAATGAAATATGTGCCGACACACTTAATGCGACCGAGATTTCATCCACAAAATAAAGAAAAGCGACAATGGAATTAAATTGTAAAAACAAATAGCTATTGGTATGATCCCAGGATCAGAGATAGAAGTATGCATTCAGAATAGACTATAGACAACTCTCAGCCCTTTCAACCCATTTTCCCCATTCATCGTTTGGCTATATATATCTATTTCAAAAAACTTATCCAAACACCCTCTAAATCATTATAAGAACTATAAATCTTACATAGAGTGTAACCACTATAAGAGAGATGTACATGTTACCTATGGAACTGTTAAAACCGAAGTACAAAAGAATAAAAAGCGCTAGTCTTGTATGTCAGAGATGAACATTGGTGAATATGCTCTTGTATGTTACTTCACAAGTTAATAATTACAAACTTTGTTAGATTTTGTTTACCGAAGCGTTTATCACATATCGAATCAGAATTGCATGAGGCCCTCAGATGTATCTCGATAGTTAAATGCCAACCAATGGCCTTTCCTATCTCTTGAAGTTCATCCATCACCGAAATAGAATCACGAATATACACACGCCCCCCAAGTCTTAGTATCCTGTTCATCTCAAGCATGATGCTTGAAATGTTGCATCTGATGAATGTCAAACCATGACACGATTATTTAGAATCAGCATATGGTTATTATAATTGAACTCAAAGACCATTTTAACTAATGGTAAAACATATTAATCTCGTACCCTTTATATCAAGAGGAAATATACCTTTTTTGCTCAACTGAGAAAAGACCCGCTGCAGGCAAGAGATCATAGGTTCTCGGATATGTGTCAAATGCTTCACACCTGTAGTTAATAGCTCAATGGTTCACAGTTCAGACAGTTATGGTCATATGGGTTCAGTATTCTACATATAAGGATGATCAAATTAAGAAGAAAAATAACAAAATCAACAAGACCAAAAAGATGAAAATCATGATGACTCGGGAAAATGGATGAGTTCATACCAGTCATGCAAGACTCCTAAGTCCACGATCATAAATGACAGGCAAGGTGTTTCGACCACTAACAGGAACAACATTCATAACCCAGCAATCTAAATAAAGGGAGCGTACCTGAGTAAACTTTTCATGGTTCCACATGTAACACCATTCTATGTAGATTTTCCAAAACAATCACAGTAAGCTAATATTAGATGTTACTTAACTCCGACAATGCTCCTACAGTATTACCAAAAAATAAAATACAGATAAGTGAAAAGAAACTGAAAGATCGGATGATGATGAATATATGTAATCGCAGCAGAGGATGAACAATAAACAAAAGATAAAGACTTCGAATTCTTGCATTTTCGCACCTGCCATTGATATGCAAATTAGTAGAATTATTGTCCATCTTGGCGTCTCTCAAACACTTCTCAACTGGCTCCATACACTTTCTGAACAAGTCCATGTTCAATTCCTCAACCGCATGGGTGATGGTGGGAGAAGTCAACACCTTCAGATAGAGAGTCGGTTTGATGGTGGTTTGAGCAATTGATGAGAGGTTCTCTTTGCTCTTTCACAAGATGTCCTCAACCTTCCAAGGGCTCTGGGGTTACCAAGGATATCCTTCTTGTGCTTTTCTTGAACTCTTGAACAAAGTGGTTCACCATTCGTTGTCAAAATCTTCACCACCAAGATGGGTGTCTCCGGTTGTGGCTTTAACTTCAAAGATACCTTCTTCAATGGTCAAACCGACACATCAAAAGTACCACCACCAAGATCAAAGATGAGCACATTCTTCTCACCAACCGTAGCCTTTTGTCAAGACCATAAGCGATGGCAGCAGATTGGCTCGTTAATGATCACGCATAACATTGAGACAAGAGATAACTCGGCATCCTTGGTAGCTTGACGCGAGTCGTTGATTTCTCAACAAAAGGTCTTCTCCTCACCCCAGAAGTTACACCATCATAGGCTTCTCACGTTTGGTCCAGGTAACCTTGAATGGCCACAACTGATGTCACTGGACCAAGCGTCAAAAATCGCCACCGATGAGACGTTTAGCATCTGTAAAGAAAGCAATAGGTTATAACATGCTCTTAACAACATTTACAAACTAAATTTATTTAAAGAATAATAAAACAGGAAATTTATGTTTCAACAGATTAGAAAATCTAGAGAACACCTGCTTTTCTAACAATCTAATACAGTATAGGTAATGCTTTATAGAAAATTGTGTCTGCTATAGCTTAATTGTCTGAATGATGACCCTACGATAGAGCATATAGGGTTTAACAGTTTCATAAACCACAAAATCCCATAAACCCCCAAACAAGCAAAAGCAAAAACAAAATTATACAAAATATTTGTAAATAAAGTACAATGACTAATAACATTAATCATTTTATAACTGTGAATAGTAGGGTAGACGATACAAACAGAAAGCTAAAAATAGGGTGAGTAAGCGACGCAGAAAGCGACTCTAAACTGTGATCAATCTTTATGCTTGGAGCCTCCTGAGGATTATGCAATCTTGCAGCCATGTGGTAATGTTTGCTCCAGCAGACCCATCCTCGTGCAAGGTGGAGTGATACAAGGCTTTAGATCAACATACCTATAAATTCGATAAAGAAAGCGAGAGTCGATTAGGCCTTTGAAGACATGGTTGTTCACAAAACTGTAATTGTGCATGAAGAAGGTCCATACAATAATTCTGAATAAGTAGAATATGAACAGCAATTACCAAACATCGTCTGTGTTATCCTCCTTATCACACAAAGGGGGTTGAGTCTGTGCATCACGGCTTAACGTGATATTAGGGTTATAAGTTGTAGGGATTCCTGGATTAATTGTTATCTCATTAAATTAAACTAGCCGGGTACCCGCGCACATCGGCGATAAGTATAGTTATATGTGTTTGCTTACCTGCTTAGTGAATTCGCTTCACAACACTTCGAATGTATATGTGTTAGTTGTAGTGTTTGTTTGGGTTACCCGTAACTTTCCGTAGCTTTCGCAACATCATTATTCCCGATATAGAAATACCGCAATCTCTTACGCTCAAACACTACCCCAAAAGTATATGATTTTGGCGAATCAAGATTATATTGATTGAAATAAATGAAATAAAGGTTAAAGTTGTAAAATTTGAATTAAAATAAAATAAACCAATTAAAAATATAAAAACTAAAAACTCATAAAAATATATCAAAATGGATGTTGAATTAAAGAGCATAAAATTTTAGAAAATATAGTGAAAATAGATTATAAAAAAATAAGTAGATAAAAAGATATTTTAATTTAAAATAAAGATTAATTTTAATGAGAAACGACACACGCCATTTTATAATTGAGCTCTTTATCTTAATTTTTAGTGGTACAGGAGTTAGTTTGGAGTTTGTTAGAAGCTAGAAATGTTAAGGTCGACACATGTCATCTCACGATTGGGCTCTTTATCTTAATTTTGATTAGAAAACTCTTTCCAAAATAAAGTAAAAAAATCTGAATTTTTAAGTCTTTTAATTTGTAGGCGCCTAAACGCATTATAAAGAAGTATAGATATAGATAGTCAATAATAGACCGTATAGGTTTATAAATTTGGGATAATTATGTTTAGGAATAAGATAATAGGGTGTATTTATACACAAAAAAAACAGGTTAAAAATATATATGGTATATTTATCTTCTAAGTAATATATATCATAATTTATTTTAATTGTTATATTCAAAAGATACATACCGAAATACAAATTCTTAATTTTTTATAATCTTCTTATTTGTATTGATTGAAAGATATAAATCAAAAACAATTTGCTCTAGTGGTAAGTTGTTTACAAAAATATGAATGACCCAAGTTCAACTTCAACAAATGTCTTCTTTTTAATAAAAAAAATTTAAAATTAAAAAATAATAAAAATAAAAACGAAATTTAAAATTTATTAAAAAAAATTGTACATATATTAATTAATATGACGTGACATGCCTCCTCTTATATATAATGTATAGATATTGTTTATTGTTATGTAATTAGTGAGAGTTCACATGATTTTGAAATTTTGGGTTAAAGCAAGAATTTTAAGAATCGAGTCAAAATAAATCGAGTTCATTATTCATCAAGATCATGGCCGACTCAAGGGGTGTCATACGTGTGTACCTCATTTACCTAGAAATACACTCATTTTGTTCCTCCCATGATAATGTTTGTTGGTCACTTTTCAATAGCGGGTATGATTTTGGGTATTTGCTTTTAAGGATTTTGAGAAATTTTAAAAATTATGGGTGTGTTTTTAATTTTTTTTAAGTAAATGTAAATTCAAGTGAAAATTAAAATGGGGAAGAAGATGAGAATATATTCGTTTTTTCACTGGCCTTTGATGAATGATCAACGTAAAAAAGACTTAGGGTGTTACAAAGTATATATAACAATGACATCCAGCGTAACTAATTTTTGGGAGTGACAGGGAGTGCAAAAAATAGAATTCACAGGGTCAAAATTTGTAGGTTTCCCATATAAAAGGCACATATACTAGTATGTTTATAATTTACCTATTTCTTCTCTCAATCATCTGGCATGAACACTTTCACTATGAGAGTATCATACCCACATTCTAGTAAAGAATTTATACATGTTAACAAAGAACTACATACAGTAAATAATTTTCTTTGTTAATAACCACTAAGGTATGCCATTTAAAGAAGAAAATATCATTTCGAAAGAGAATGATGGGAGACCGAATTATACGCTTTAAATATACGATTAGTATATGGCGTCAGATCATCCCGATGCTTTCAAGAATAGGACCCGCTT
Source organism: Chrysanthemum lavandulifolium (assembly GCA_022545495.1). Classification (NCBI taxonomy): domain Eukaryota; kingdom Viridiplantae; phylum Streptophyta; class Magnoliopsida; order Asterales; family Asteraceae; genus Chrysanthemum; species Chrysanthemum lavandulifolium. The sequence continues at coordinate 178,939,839 of CM040244.1, read as the reverse complement.
TTTATAAACCAATGCGATCGTCCACATGCTTTTTAATACATCTTTAAGACATAATTAGTCTTCCCAATCATTTTCCTTTCGAAAATTTGACAGAGGTTCTCAACTTTCAAAGTCTTCCAAGTTATACATTTTAACTGGCCGTCGTAATTGTCATTGGCATTTGGTATTTGTATCTAAAATTTATATTAGTACCTAATAACCTACATAAATTTGTTCATTTTTTGAATTAGATTCTATCATAGTATCGTAAAAATCAATATATTTCCCGCATGAAATATATAGACTTGTAGACAGTCACCAAATATGTTCAAAATGTTCTTGTCTAAAAGGGCCAACTTATGATTATGGCACAAGGCTATTGAAATTCACGAGACGGCCCTGATCGGTATAATTGTCTTGTATTTGTTAAACTATATAAACTAACAATATACATGTTAATTGTTAGGTATAGATTGGGTTGGTGACAATATGAATAAGCGTAACATGGAGTTTATTTATAGATTTATCATGTATGTGTTAAGTCCAAATCTCCAACACAACGTAGCTGTAAAACTTGTTGGGTGGTATTCGAGTGGTCAACCACATTAAAACGAGTAATCGATTTAGGTGGGGAGTAAGTTGAGAGTAATCGATAATGGAAAAATGTTTAGAAAATAAGACAACTATTAAGTTCAAAATGCAGCAAACCGAGTTTTGATCGAGTTAACCTCAAGTTTTGATTATTTTTTAGTTTTGACCTTTTAGAGAGTAATCACTAATTACTCTGCCTTATATGTTTTGCAACATTATTGTCATATAGTGGATGGGGCCATGTAATGTAAAATGGATGTTATAAGTTCAAATCTGGTGATCATGTCATTTAATCATGGTCTTATTCGATTTACCTTTTTCATATCAACTGTGAAATCGATCGCTGAAGGTACTCAAATGGCCGGTTACCTTATTTCATAATTAAGAGAAGTGTCCTTGATATGAACAATATATATTCGTTCCACTTGTTAATATGGATACTCATCCTTTTTGCATGTTTCATATATACAAACAAACATGATTTATGTATATGTACGTGTATGGTGTACCAGAAAGTGTTAAAGATAACATGCAAAAAATGCATTTTTAAGAAATTAACGGATATAAAATATTTTTAATAAAACAATATGAAGTGTCGCGAGCACAGTTTCGGCAAATTGATTGCTTTTTTCAAGAGTCATCGTAAATAGAAATATCAACGTAAAAGAGTATGAAGATTTTTTCCACAAGCAACAAAGACGTCGATTTTCTGCGAAAGCAAGAGGTCGATTTTGAGAGCAAGAGGTTGATTTTTCTTTAAAAGTATGTGTTTGTTTTTAAAAACGCCTTACTAGCATCTTCTTACTCTTCTCTTACCTCGATCGCAGTAGAGGAGCAAGCAGACGCTTTACTCATTGTTTTTTTTTTTCAGTAAGCACCCGCCAGACATATAACATCTTACCGATAAGAGTGGGACATCTCTACTACCTCTTACTGCTTTGTAAACTTTATATAATATATTCGATTGTTTATTAACTATGTTATATTTATGATAAAAGTCTTGTTTCATATTTACATAAGTTACTTATTATCGTATTGCGTTGGTTTAGTAAACAAATCAAAAAGCGAAAGACTTAAAATCATTCGAGACAATTATACAAAACAAACAACATTATTTCGCTCAGATTTAGACTTTCTAAACACCTTCTACTAAGAAGATGCAGAATGATTCGCACTCCAAAACATCTTAATAAACAAACACACAAGTGAAAGATTATTAAATTCACCATTAATTCACTTACCAAGCTGGATCACTTTTATGTTAAGAAAAATTAAAGATAACACATCAATAAACATCAATACAGCTTGTTTAATCTGTCACTTTTTAGTAATTAAGATATAAAGACCGAGTAGACGATGATGAACGTTCAATCGTAGGTTCTTTCGCAACTTTTCCTGTTTGAAAATGGATGCATGATAAGAAAACAACGATCCTAAAAGACCAAGGCAAAGATCTTTTTGCTTATAAGTTCTTTTTAAAAAGAAAGTGTAATAAGATAAGAGGCATGATGCGTATATAGAAAACATTTTTTCTTTTTGTACCACGACGGCAAGACCAGACTATGATGTAGATTTAAAGTGTAACTTAAAGTTTCCTTTGCAACATTTTGTGCATGAAGACCATAAATGGTCTAACACAAGAAAACCCGTTTTGCTTTTGTTCAGTTCCTTTGTAGAAATATCCCGAATTGAATAAGATAAGAGTATCGGTGGGTTAAGAGAACTTGAGCAATATTAACGGTTGATCACTTGTATTAAGAAAAGCAAGTGTTTGTTAAAGTTTATTTAACTAGAGGTTACTCGATCTATCATATGGCTTTCATCATTTATTTCATTAGTTTAGAGTTCTTGTTTCCAAAATGTTTATTCTAGTTAAAAATTAGCTTACTATTTGATTTTAAAAATAAATACATACAAAACTCAGATATTTGGTCATAACAAAATGAATTATAAAGTACTCTCTATATATAACGAGTGAACGCTACCGCGAAGGTTCTTTCGGTTTTTTTTAAAACGCATACGTTGTGTTCAGCGGAAATATTTTTTAGAAGTAACATTGACCTTAGAATGTGGAACCTAATTTTTTTAGAGCCGGTAGTTTAAGATATCTCTAGTTTAGCAGGCAAAGATATTAGTAATGAGAAAAAAAATATTCAAAACCATAAATAGTACATTTAGTATATATACATTCAATAATTTAGACGTACAATTTAGCCTGAATTAGTAAGATCAGGTTATTTGACCGCCCTTCATACAAAATACCAGACAACATTAAACGACTCATCAATAATAGAAAGATGGTCTTCTTTACGTACAAGTTCATAAATCTCAGCCTAGCTCAAAACGCATTGTAATTGAGCTAAAACCATAATTGTTCAAATACTTTAGAACTAAACTGGCATTATAGCGACATCCCTTTCACAACCTCTGCTTCTCTCTACGTATCCCCAACAGAAACCTTATTGTCACATTTTTTCATAGGTATCTCCATGTCCGAATTTACAGCAAACCTGAGGAGCTCTTGCACACCAAAGCAACTGTTTCACAAAAACAATTGTGTTAAGACTAATTAACCTAATGACATTATTTCATAAGTATAATTTAAATTGACAATATGATACTATTTTCTTAGTAATAAGATTAAAGTGAGAAATAAGCAAAAATAAGAAATACCTTGGTTTAAGCTATAGCAGATGCAGGTCGGCTACAGAGTCGAGATACGTTTCGGAAAGCACAAAATGAAGAGATGTTGGACTTTTGATACGTTAACGCCAAACTGGATAATTTCGAAAACAGTCGTGAACAAATATAGAAAAATAAAAGAACTCCAATAAAACAGAAATACGCATGTACGTACATGCTCAAGCAAGTTGTCACCATCAAACTTGTACCCGCACAAGTTGTATTCTGTCAAGGATCCTTTTGTTCCGTACTTGAATAGTGTTACGTCATCGAGTGGAACCTTTCCAGTCGGAAGGATACCGCAATCGTCAGCCGATGACGTTGCCAAGCGATGTTCGGGATAGTGACACCCGTCTAATCGCCCCCTCAAATTCTTTTTGTTGTGCCAAGAGCCTTTGCGCAAAAGTCTGCACCAGACAAATTGCCAGACTATTGTCCCAACGAAAGGAATTCGAGGGGAAGATGAGAATCGGCCAAAATTGCCAGACTATTGGCCCAGATAGGTTCAAAACCAAACGACACACATGGATGTTGACACCACATGAGACTCAGCTATGCGTATACAATAGCGATACCAGGCCACCAACGTAGTTACATCCATACACTCGATATGGCTGTCGTGCCACGATACATGTATACAGTGGCGATAGCAAGCGACCAACATGACTGCCCAGCCACGATGCGGCCCAAGGAAATGTATACGCGTTGGTCACCATATTATCATCATCGCCTATACATTGGTAGAACGTTAAAATAGCAAAAACATTCAATACCACGTCAAACGATAACATAAGAACAACAAAGTAAAACAAAGAAAACCCAAATGCATGCCAAATCTCACCAACATACCAAATTTCCTCCCAGATGAGGTAAGGTATCTAAAATTCAAAAACGGAATGGAAAATGAAACTACTAATAACCACTATGTATACGTTACAATGAAAAGGCCGGATACACATGAGCCCAGCTTTACCAAAAGGAAGCCCAAGCCCCAAAATAAAAACGACTAACATATCAGCAAGGTGCACCGACCCGTTTTCTCTTGTAAGTAATATTTATTCCCACCGACCATCTATTGATATCGAAATATTTTAGTCTATCCAACATTCACTGAAAATTTTAAAAAAATTCGCCGGCCATTGGAAAATATCTGGTAAACTATAAAAATCTGAGGAAACAGGTGGTAGCATTAAAAAGTCCATTGGCCTTCCGTTTTACATTAAAGATACAATACACGCACCAAATACCGTGAGAACGTATGTTTGTTCAAAGACTGGTCCCCGCCAAGAATACATCGAAGTCACGTAAACACGCTCATGTTGACACCAAATGAAGCTCATATATGTACACAATAGCGATACGGGTTACTACCATGGCCGCAGCCCATACACGCGATATGACCACCTTGCACAATGCGCAAAGAAAGTGTATGCGCTATGGTCAACATATTATCATCATCGCTGATAATGAATCAACCATAAGATTCTACCTTCAGTACACAATAGCGATACCAGTTACTACCATGGCCGCACCATACACTGATATGACCGTCATGCCACGATGTGCGCCAAAGAAAGTGTATGCGCTTATGGTCAAGATATTGTCACCATCGCTTGTTGATAATGAATCAACCATAAGATTCTCATCGCTACCCATCGATAATCCTAAAAGAACAACGAAATTCGATTAAAAGTAAATACTGTATCCACAAGGGTGAAATGTTGCATGAAAGACCAAACGCTTTGGTGGATGCCTTATGGAAATCATAAGTGGTGATCGATTCGACCAAGAAAAGCAATCCGAGTACAACGTAATAGGAATATTTTTTCTTGACCGAATACGGGTCACAACATCCATTTGCTGAATACTGATCAGGAAAAGTGGATACCGAAGAAATGCATGGTGGTAGTATTAAAAAGTCCACTGGCCTTCCGTTTTAGATTAAAGATACAATACACACACCAAATACCGTGAGAACGTATGTTTGTTCAGCACCTGGTCCTCAGTTTCGGTAACACGTCGTAAGTCACAGAAACACGTTCATGTTGACACCAAATGAGGCTCAAATATGTGTACACAATAGCGATACCAGGCTACTACCATGGTTGCAGCCATACACGCGATATGACCGCCTTGCCACGATGCGCGCAAAGAAAGTGTATGCGCTATGGTCATCATATTATCATCATCGCCTGTTGATAATGAATCAACCATAAGATTCTACTGCTGTACACAATAGCGATACCAGGCTACTACCATGGTTGCATCCATACACTCGATATGACCGTCGTGCCACGATGCACGCAAAGAAAGTGTATGCGCTTATGGTCGAAGATATTGGCAAGATCGCTGCTGATAATGAATCAACCATAAGATTCTCTCGCTACTCATCGATAATCCTAAAAGAACAACGAAATTCGGATTAAAAATAAATACTTGTATCCACAAGGATCGAAATGTTGCATGAAAGACCGTGACGCCCGTGGATGCCTTATGGAAATCATAAGTGGTGATCAATATTCACCAAGAAAAAGCAATCCGAGTACACCGTAATAGGACTATTTTTCTTGGCGAATACGGTCACAACATCCATTCTTGAATCTCGATCGTGAAAAGTGGATCCCGAAGAAATGCAAGACTTAGATTAGAGCACTGCCCAAAATTTTTGGGCCCAACGAACAACCTACAGACATACAAAACAGATCGTTAAAGTATATATTATTAGCTATATTAGACAAACGCACATATGCAGGAAAAACATGCAAGATACCATGACACATAAATTTTTTTTACACAGCCTACCATGAAGTCTTGCCTAAAAATGTTACCAAAGAAGCATCGAACGATAGTTTTCTTATGGCTAGCAAGATCATCAGAATAATGCTCGGATCATCGTGACTACGATTTATTTCGTATGTATGAACAGTTTATACACGACCAAAAGGCACAACTCAAGAATCATTGACGTGATACTCAAAGCCCCTACACGAAACAAACCACGATTTGTATTGAAATCAGTAACTCAATGCAACATTTTCAAAATTTCCTAATCGCCCTTAATTTCTAAATCAGGATTAGCAACCTAAAATGGCAACGTGTTACACTCGCCGTAATAACTTTTTTTAGCAAGACACAACGTCATTGAACTTAAAATACAACAGCTCCATTTATTTAAAAACCATCAAAAAACACACGATTCCCATGGCCTATGTATTTTGGGTAATGTATAATATGTAAACCCCGCACTTCATTAGGCTCGACTCGTAAACAACCGAATAAAGAGGATTGCTCCAACGTGGTCGCAAACTTTGTAAGTCGCCCGCCAAACGAAGATGGTCAAACTTCAAAAGCCTCACCAATAGATGGATAATCTCAACTTTGGTCCAATCCGGTTGAACGCTGCTCAAATTCTATCATCACGACCTTTCACACCTATTAGGCATTACAAAGTTACTTGACTACAAAGTGCTTGATAACTTCTTGACCTACTAAAAACAATTAAAAGTAAAGCCAATCACCTCAAAAACTCGATTTGCTTCCCCAAGGCCTCCATCGTAGTACAAGGAAGCCAACATTATATCTTTAAACTAAAACGAAGGCCAATCAGCCTCAAAACTCGACTTTAATATTTCTTCCGTCAAGGAAGGCAACATTAAATTTACATACCTTATTGATTCTTCCAATTAACTGTAATTGAAAATGAATCAACTATAAAGCCCAAAATCAGGCGCCCAAAAAAAACCCAAACGGAAACCCTAACTCTTCTATTTCGATTAAACGTAACCACAAAAAGAAGCTACCTGCAAAGTGGTTTCTCCCGGTTAAGTGTAATTGAACATGAATCAACCATAAAGCCCAATATCATCCGGCCAAAAAAGGCCAAAACCGAAAACCTAACTATCATATTTCGATTAAGCACAACCGCAAAAAAAGGTAGTTGCAAAGTGATAATAAGAATCTAAGCACTATAAAAATAAGAGGAAACAGGTGGCGCTCATGCAAGAGCCCATATGGTGACACACCGTGAAGGATGAGGTGTAACAGATTATTTTAGTCCACCGACCATTCGGAAAATACTATTAAAAAGTCCACCGGCCTTCCGTTTTAGTTTAAAGATATAATCTATATGTTGAAACCAATCATACTATATATATATATATATATATATAATGTATATGTAGAAATCAAACACGCAAACGTATTGTTTTATTGAATTGATAAACAAAGAAGAAGATGCATAAAGTATATATACAAAAAAACAAAGAGCAAAACCCTAGAAACTAACAATGAGCTAGTGAGCCACTTATAGGCTCATACGAACTAATACTATTAAGCTAACATCCTCCTTTAAACTCACAACAGTATAGTAATAAACATCGAAAGTTTGTCATTGAAACAACGAATGCGTGGTCCACAGTGTGGCTTGATAAATACATCTGCAATCTGTAAAACAGACGAAACAATTGGTAGAGCGATAGTGCCAACCTAAAAGATGATGACGAGTGAAATGACAGTCTATCACAATATGCTTGGTGCGTTCATGAAATACCGAGTTGCGCGGAATCTGAATAACACTATGATTATCACAATGTTACAGAGTAGAATGGCTTATATGAACACCCATATCTGCAAGCAACCAACGTAACCAAACAATCTCCCTAGTAGTCACTGCCATGGCTCCGTACTCAGCTACATTAGAAGATTTAGAAATAACATCTTGTTTCTTACTCTTCCACGCAATAATGGAATCACCAAGAAATATACAAAACCCCAATAGTTGACTTGCAAAAAATAGAATCACCAGCTCAATCAGAATCACAATAAGCATGTAGGTCCATGGTAGACGTAGAAGGTAACAAAAGTGGCTGAAACTAAGCCCTGAAGATACCTGAGAATGTGAAAACAACAAGCCAATGAATCGTTGTGGGAGTAGAAACAAACTGACTAACAACATGAACTACATAATAAATATTTGGACGTGTAACTATAAGATAATCAAACTTGCCACACTTCTGATACAAACTTGGGCCTGGCAAAGGATCACCATCTGTTGGAGTGTTTTGCCTTAGAATCAATAGGAATATCTTCAACCATTTTGTCTGTAATTTTGCACCATTTTGGGATGTTAGCTTACTAATCTTGGCCCGTAATAAGTGGCCCACTAACCCGTTATTAGTTTCTAGGGTTTTACCCTGCATTTTCTCCTTTTAACTTAAGGATCAAAACTTCTCAATTTTGGTGGTTCATTTAATGCTAATTGATCTCATAAGGCTGACATAGTTGAATAAAAATCTTGAATGCTCATATCACTCTCTTGAAGTGAACGAATATCTGTCTTAAGCTGATACTGTTTGGCAAAATTAGATTGTGTATATAATCTAGCAAGATGATCCTACACAGCTTTAGCAAGGTCATATTTTGCCAACTGAGCCCCTATAGATGGCGTGACATAATTAATAATACAAGTTATAACCTTGGAAATATTAACCTTACATGTAACCAATAACGTCACATAATTCTCAACTAACAATCCATCAACAAGTTTTTTTTTTGTTACCCAAAACATAACCCTACATCGATTTTTCGCGCAATTGTTTTTCATGATATAACTCCCATATGAATAATTTATACCATCTAACTGAACACTAATGGATTGCAACGAATCATAATTACGAGCAGCCACAATTATTAAATAGCAAGACAATTAAATACCAAACCCTAATACAAGCAGCCAAATAACTAGAAACAAACAAACTCAAATAACGAATCGCGAAAGCAAGTGACATGCAAATAACTGTCTAGACAAATCAAAGTACGATCAAAGAGAAACACATACAAAATCCGACTGTACGATCCAAAAAGTTAGACTAACCGATTACTAGACAGAGCTCGATCCGCAATACTAACAAACCTAAGGTTGTAATACCATGTAGAAATCAAACACGTAAAAGTATTGTCTTATTGAATTGATAAACAAAATAGAAGATGCATAAAGTAATTTTATAGGAAACAAATGGTAAAACCCTTTAAACTAACAATGAGCTAGTAGGTGAGGTAATACCAACTAGTATTATTAGGCTAACACTATATAGATATATATAGGGTGCGTAGATATATATAGGGTGTGTTTGGTATTTGCTACTCGGAATGGACGGCTGATTTCATCTCGATTAATTGTTTGCTTAGTTGGTAGAACGAATAGGATATCATAATATAGATTCCATACACACCAATTTTATGTCTATGAAATTCATTCCCGCGAGCCTCTCTTTTTTTCACTACAAAATTCAAATATCTATACACTTTTTCATTCTATATTTTATGAACCAAACATAATACACTTTTTCATATCTATTGTCATTCTACCTTATACCAAGTCTGATACTCATAGTAATTCCTAGCAATAAACCAAACGAGCTCATAGTTGATCGTAAATTGATAGATTAATATATTTACCATTTTAAATAGAACTTGCATATTTTCCTTTTAAATAACAAACAAGTTTACACCATACATGCACATCCATGTCCAAAATTTGTTGAGCCCACAACGTGCATAAAGAATCAAACAGAGGTTAAATGGATATCCCTCTTATAACTTTTCTATGTGGAATTGTGGATTATGGTCCTATAAAAATACACCTTTAAGATACAAAGATTTTGTAGAGCATTAAAAGTTGGTTTTCTTTGAGACTGTTTTTTTCTTTTTCTTTTTTTTTTCCAAGTGTTTGACGAATCGTCTAGAAAGAAATTTAAATCGTTATAGAACAGTGTAGAATGATATATATAGAAGAAGTTTTTATCACAGACAGTTCTTTTGTGTATTTTTGAGTAAAACATATTCATTTTTCCTAAAAAGGATTTTTGATTGCTCAACTTTCTTATCTTTATTTATTTTTATTTATTTATTCTTTCCAAAATTTATTAACGAATTTCTTTACTTTAGCTAAATCCATAATTGGATTAAGAGGTAAGAAATAAATAAGCAGCTTACGGTTTAAATGGTATTGTTCAAACCAGGATCGGTTAAACAGATGAATTTAAACGAAGACGTACCAACCGCGTATTTATACTTAATCGCTTTAAAAGACTAAAAAGATTTAAATAAATTTCTCAAACGTATAAATTCATTTATGTTTAAAAAATTAAATATATTATATCTATAAGTTTTCTTTTAAACATTTATAATGTTCTTCAATTGAAAGAAAAAATGTGCCCATTTATTACTATCTAACTTTTAAATTGGCAATATATACCAATTTCAAAAAAATGAGGAAGCTAAATGTCCCAAAAACTTTTATAAATTTACTCAAATTAACCATTTCTTTTTTTTTTTGTTTGTAAATTAACACCTCTAATTGGATTATATTGCTCTTAATTGGATTGTGTTTTTTTTCATTTTCTACAACGTTAATGGACTTGATGAGTGTTATTTGGTAAGCAGAGTTTGAGTTTGTAAACAGAACCTTTTGGTGTCGACATGTATATTTGTTTCAATAGCAACCCTTTATAGAAAGTGAAAGCATCAAAACCGAACTTACAATTCTTAATCTATACCATATATAAAGGAAAAACCCATATTCTTAAAAGTGAAAAATTAAAAAAATTGTATATGAAAACCATAAACTTTTATTATTATTTTCGTTTATAACCCATAACCAATATTATTTTCATTCAATAAAAAAAAACCCAAAAAACCTCCATTCAAAACCTCCATCGCCATGAACAACAAAACCAAAATTAAACCATTTCCAATTCACTAAACCTCAATTCCATCAAAACCGACATTCAAAATCACCAATCCATCATTTCCCCCAATTCAATTTTCAAACAAATTATCTTTATTCACTTTTTCCTGGGAGCAGTCTTGTCTGTTTTTCTTTGGAGTTCAATATGGGAGATCGTAGATCCAAAGAAGACCATGTGAATCAAATTTCTACGTCGATTTATGTCACGAATTTTCCAGAACATTTTACTTTTCGTGATGTTTGGAGAGAATGTCAAGAATTTGGTCGTGTTATTGATGTCTTTATCCCCACCAGGAGATCAAAGTCAGGTAATAGGTTCGGTTTCGTACGCTTAAATCATGTTAAAAATGTGGATCGGTTGGTACAAAATTTGTGTACAATTTGGATGGGATGGTTACGTTTGCATGAAAATGTGGCTAGATTTCAAAGAACGCCTATGAATAAAGTAAATTTTGATAAAGGGGATAAGGGTGCTTATAAAACTTCTGCTGGAGCATATTATAACAATAAGGGCGTGGGACAGAAATCCTATGTAGGTGTTGTTAAGAATAAGAGGGAGTATAAACAAATAGTAGAAGAGCAGTCTCAACCATCTTTAGTGCTTGATGATTCTTGTTTTTTGGACTATGACTACTCTTTAGCTTTAATGGGGAAGGTATCGGATTTTGGTCTTCTAAATAATTTAAAGATGATTTTGATCAAGGAGGGATTCGATAATTTCATTCTTAAATATTTAGGAGGTTTTTGGGTCATTATTGAATTCCATACTAAAGAGATTCTGGAGAAGTTTAAGTCTCATGTTGGTGTTGGTTCGTGGTTCACATCTCTAGAGTATGCATCCAATTCCTTCATCATCGATGAGAGGGTAGTGTGGGTGGACATTGAAGGCGTTCCAATGAATGTGTGGACTAACAACACGTTCAAAAAAATCTCGGCTAAATGGGGTGAGCTTTTAATTGTGGAGGATAAGGAAAACATGTCATTGAATAGTAAAAGATTATGCATTAAAACGACGATGGTTCAAAACATTTTTGAGAATTGTAAGATTATTGTCAAAGGGAAGGTTTTCTGGATTCGGGTTAAAGAGGTTAGTGGTTGGGTGTCCCTGGTTTTCTGGAAGAAGATGATGAGTCGGATTCATCTGAAGAAGATGATGAGTTTGTAGGAGAAACGAAAGAAGATGATATATGAAGAAGTCGAGATCAAAGGTGATGTTGATGAGGTGCCAGAAACAACTTTTGAGAAAACAAATGAGGTGTCTAAGGATGGGAATGATAAAGAAATCGAAGAGGGGGAAATTAACTCGGAAGATCCTTTTAACATTTACGATCTTCTAAAAACGAAACCTTGTGGGAATGATAAAGAAGTAACGAAATCCAAAGAGACTTTGGAGTTTCCACCTGGATTTACACCAAAAATTGAATCATATAACAAAGATGACCAAGATGGTATTTTGGATGCGGAGGAACAAATATTGAATCAACAGGAGAATGTACATGATCATATTAATGGAGAGAATACCAAAAGAGGTGTGTCACAATCTCCAGATGTTGACAAAGAATCGCATTGCTCAGGCAGTTTTAGAAGGACAATAGGACCAACAACAGGTGGTTCTATATTAGAAGTTTTGGATGAATTGATTAAGGTGGGTCAAACGATGGGATACAAGATGGATGGGTGTGCTAGTAATATAGAGGAAATTATCAAGATTCGTGGAGAGAACGAGTCTTATCAATGAATTTTCTTTCTCTTAATATACAAGGCCTCGCCCAAAAGGCTAAAAAAGATTGGGTTAAGGAGATTTGTAATAAACACAAGGTGAATTTTTTGTCGCTTCAAGAAACTAAAATGGAGACAATTGATTATTTTGGCATCAAACATTGTTGGGGTAATTATTCTTTTGAGCATGTGTGTGGTCCTTCCGTGGGTAATTCAGGTGGTATTTTGTGTGTTTGGGATTCCAGAATGTTTCGTAAACATAATTCTACAATTTCGGACTATTTTGTGGCTATTCAAGGTGACTGGATTTCAAATGCAAAAAAGTTCCTTATCATTTACGTCTATGCGCCTCAATATATTTCCAAGAACAGAATGCTATGGTCCTATTTAAATCATATAATTGATAGTTGGAATGGTGAAACCATCATTACGGAGATTTTAATGAAGTTAGATCCAAAGAACGCTTTGGCACTATTTTCAATAACCACAATGCAAATGTGTTCAACTCGCTTATCTCATCCGGCGGTTTGGTGGAAGTTCCCCAGAGGATGTGAATTCACTGGTGCCATAAACCGTAGTAAAATGAGTAAGTTGGATCGTTTTCGATTTCGAAGGCTTATGGGATCTTGTCCCAATATATCTACTGTCACTCTTGATAGGTATTTATCGGACCATAAACCCATTCTTCTTCGTGAGGCGTATTATGATTATGGTCCCATTCCATTTCGGATGTTTCATTTTTGGTTCGAATGGGATGGTTTTGATAAGTTTATTCAGGATACTTGGTCTAGTATAAAGATTTCGGATAATAATGCCATGAGTCAATTCTTGAAGAAGCTGAGATATTTAAAGGAGCAGATAAAAGTGTGGGTTAGAATTAAAAAAGAAAGTGACAGTGCGAAAAAGACAAACTTGAAAGGTTTGTTACATGATTTCGATCGAATAATAGATGAGAAAAAGGCTGGTCAGGAGTTAATCAATAAGAGGATTCATGTAATGAATTTGTTGCAAGATTTGGAGAAGTTAGAAGCGTCGGAGATGCTCAAAAAGTTAAGATAAAGTGGTTGATTGAAGGGGATGAAAACTCTAGGTTTTTTCATGGCATGCTTAATAAGAAAAGGAACCAACAAGTTATTTGTGGTATTCTAAAAGAAGGTACGTGGGTCGATGACCCGAAGGCTGTTAAGAATGAATTACTATCCCACTTCCAGGAAAGATTTGATAGTCCTGCCTCGAATAGACTTATGTTGAATATGGATTTTCCGAAAAGAGTTAGTGTGGAGCAGCTAATAGATTTAGAAAGGAATGTGTCTAAAGAGGAAATTAAACGGGCGGTGTGGGATTGCGGTTTAGACAAGTCCCCTGGTCCGGACGGCTTCACTTTTGGCTTTTATAGAAGATATTGGGACATTATCAAAAATGATGTGGTTGATGCGGTGTCTTACTTCTTTACTGTTGGTTCGTTCCCTAAAGGAGGTAACGCATCTTTCATTGCATTGATCCCTAAAATGCAAGATGCTAGAGTTGTTAAAGACTTTAGACCAATTAGTTTGATTGGTAGCGTATACAAAATTATTGCAAAAATCTTGCGAATCGTCTAGTGGGGTCTTGGGAGATCTAATTCATGAAGTGCAATCCGCTTATTGCAAATAGGCAAATTTTAGATTGTCCTTTTATCCTAGACGAGCTAATTCATTGGTGTAGATCTAAGAAAAAGCAAGCGTTGATATTTAAAATAGATTTTGAGAAGGCTTATGATTCGTGAGATGGGATTACTTGGACGATGTTTTAAATAAGTTTGGTTTTGGTTGAAATGGAGAATGTGGATCAAGAATTGTTTGATGTCTTCTAAAGGATCGATTCTTGTTAACGGGAGTCCTACAAGTGAATTTTATTTTCGAAAAGGTCTCAAGCAAGGAGATCCGTTATCTCCGTTTTTGTTCCTCTTAATTATGGAGAGTCTTCATCTTTCTTTTCAGAAATTGGTGAATGCTCAAATGTTCAAAGGAATTTCGGTTAGTACGTCTTTACAATTATCTCATTTATTTTATGCGGATGATGTTATCTTTATGGGACAATGGTCTGAATCCAACATTAATACGATTATTCAAGCTTTAGATTGTTTTCATAAGGCTTCGGGTCTTAGAATGAATTTATAGAAAAGTAAATTAATGGGTATATCTGTCAAAGATGAGATAGTTTCTAGAGCTGCAATCAAGATGGGATGTAGTACTTTGAAGACTCCTTTACTTATCTTGGTGTTAAAGTGGGTGGTTCGATGACTCGTATAAGGTCATGGGATAAGATTGTAGATAGAGTAAAATCGCGGCTTTCTAAGTGGAAAATGAATACTCTTTCAATTGGAGGTAGAATGACACTACTTAAATCGGTGTCGAGTTCGATTCCATTTATTATATGTCTATGTTCAAAGTTCCTCTCATGTTCTTAAATGTTTAGAAGGTATTAGACGTAAGTTTTTATTGAGCCGATTTGATGGAGAATAAAATGTCGTGGTTTAAATGGGATAAAGTTTTGTCGGCCAAAGATAAAGGAGGGCTTGGTGTATCAAGTCTTTTTGCGTTAAATAGAGCGTTACTATTTAAATGGGTTTGGTGTTTTCATGATAATAGAAGTGCTCTTTGGTCTAGAGTTATTCGTGCCTTGCATGGTAACTGTGGGGGTCTCGTTAAGAGATCCAAAGCTATGCATACTTCTGTGTGGAGAAGTATTATTACTGAAATCAATAACTTGCGGATCAAAGGGGTTGATTTAATGAACTTTATGAATAAGAAGGTTGGCAATGGGTTGGAAACAAGCTTCTGGGACGAGATTTGGAGGGGCGACATGAGTCTCAAAGCTAAATTTCCAAGACTCTTTGCGCTTGAATCTGACAAGAAGATTACTGTTGCAGCCAAATAGAATCATAATGACTTAGGGCTTTCTTTGCGGCGTGCTCCAAGGGATGGTGTAGAGATGGAGCAGTTTAACTCTATAAATTTGTTCCTTGCAGGTACGACGCTATCCCTCTCGAATGATAGGTGGAGTTGGTCTCTTGTGGGCTCAGGGGAGTTTTCGGTGGCTTCGGTTAGAAAATTCATCGACGAACATCGATTTGGAGGATCTCCCCACAAGACTCGCTGGATACATACGGTGCCAATTAAAACCAATATCTTGGCGTGGAAAGTTCGGGACGATTTTTTGCCCACTCGTTTGAATCTGTCTCGCAGAGGTATCGAGATTCAGTCTATCTCTTGTCCATGTTGTAATAAGGAGGTTGAATCCACGAATCATATTTTCTTTGCTTGTTCGTTGGTGAGTAATGTCTATAGGAAGATTGCTTTGTGGTGGCAACTTCCTTATGAGGAGTTTGTTTCGCTTGTTTCGTTTGAAAGCTGGCTGGAGTGGTTTACTTCGCTAAGATTGAGTTCGAGACGTAAAACAATATTGGAAGGGATTTTCTATGTTACGTGGTGGCTAGTATGGAATCATCGGAACAAGGCTATTTTCGATGCTAAGTATTCTCCTACGGCGAATTTGTTTGATGTTCTTGTTTCTAAATCGTTTTTTTGGAGTAGATATAGGAGTAATGTCAATTTTAGTAGGTTAGAGTGGATGAAAAACCCGAACCTTATTTCTATGTAGTTTTATCTAGCTTCTTGCTAGTTATAATATATTTCCGCCGTTCAAAAAAAAAAAATCATTCAGTTTAAATCGTGTTTAATCCCCAAATTCTTAAACTTTTATTATTTTTCGTTTATAACCCATAAACTTTTTCTATCACTACAATTATATGCCGCTATAAAATCCCGTTTAAAAGAAAAGAAAAGAAATATATCACAAATCATTATTTGAGTCTACATTTTATTGAGTCTACATTATTTGAGTCTACATTTTATTATATATACGTTTAAAAAAAATATTTTTAAATCCCGTTTAAAAGAAAATATATACATTATTTGAGTCTACATTATATACATTATTTGAGTCTACATTATTTGAGTCTACATTTTATTGAGTCTACATTATTTTGAGTCTACATTTTATTGAGTCTTCATTATTTGAGTCTACATTTTATTTGAGTTTACATTATCTGATGTTAGAAACCGCTGCCAGTATAAAATCCCGTTTAAAAAAATATCACAAATCATTATTTGAGTCTACATTTTATTATATATACGTGACAGTAAAAGAAAAGAAAAAAATACATTGCTAACATAATCAATAAATTTTATCCAAACATTGACGTTTCCAAATTTTTATTTGTTATATCCAAACGTTGACAAACGATATTCATAATATCACAAAGTGATATTCAAATATCACAGTGATATTTAGAAAATCACAGTCGATATTCGTAATATCACAAATATATAATTTGAATAAGCAGCCTACATAGTTTGGGGTATTGTTTAATCTTATTTTATTTGCTTATGAGCTTATGTGATTTCGGTTTATGTTTCATGTTTAATTTACTTATTTTGAAACTTATAAAATATGTAAGTTTATATTTACCACGTATAAAGAGAAAATGGTCAAATTTTGGTTTAGAGTTCACACATATTCGTCCGTTTTCATACGTTTTTGTCCGTTTTTAAATGTTTTCGGCCGTTTTCATATGTTTCTGAATATTACAAGTGATATTCTGAGTATCACAATTGATTTTCAACTAATGTTTGTAAAATGAAAATCACAAATGATATTCAGAATATCACAAAGTGATATCCAGAAAATCACAAGTGATATTTAGAATATCACAAAGTGATTTTGAATATCGATATTCAAAAAATCACAAGTGATGTTCTGAATATCCAGAAAATCACTTGTGATAGTCAGAAACGTATGAAAACGCAAGAAAACGGAGGAAAACGTAAGAAAATGGACGAATACGTTTGAAAACGGATGAAAACGTATGAAAGCGTAAAAACATGTTTGAAAATGGGTGAAAAACATATGAAAACGGATTTAAAACCAATGAAAACGTATTAAAACGAACTAAAACGGATTTAAAACGATGAAATGCATTTAAAAAGATGAAATGTAGAGAAAACGATGAAACAAGATAAAAACGTGAATTAAAAAAACGTAAATTAATAAAAAAAAAAAAAAAAAAGCGAATAAAAGAGAGAGACAAGACAAGAAAAAAAAATACGTAAGCTTAAGTACCTTTAAATCTTAGGTTAATAGTCACTATTAAATTAAACTAGATGGATGATGAAAATTTTTCTTTTAATAATTACTAATTTATAGGTAAGTAAAATAAAATCGCTATTATTACATGATGTTATCAGTCAAACATCAAAATATTATTTATAAGACCCACAAAAGATAGTAAACTAACTATCGCGTCCTTCACACAAAATACCCACTTTTTAATCTAGTGGAAAATGACCAAATAGCCCTCAGACACCAACTATAAAACCTAACACTTGATCCATTCAATCTTACATTCTATTATCACAACAACAAACATTTACTTTAGCAAACTTATCACACTGTCGCTAGAAAAAAAAATGGCTACTTCAAGTGACTTCAATTTATCCGAATGCTCGTCGCCTTCATCTTCATGCTCGGACAACGGAGACTTCACACGAGCAAAAAGAGTTGGCAAGTGGAAGAAACTAATGAAGAAAATGGTTGAAGGAAGCAAGAAAAGTATTTATGGGTCGTCGAAGCCTATGGTGTTTAGTTACGATGCTGCTAGTTACTTGTTGAATTTCGATGAAGGAAATAATTCTGATGAATATTATATGTATGGATCAAAATGCTCTCAAGTTTCGATTATCGGGTCATTATAGAATAGACGTAGAAGTTAGTTAGTGTGTGATATTTTTGTTTATGAGAATCTTATGTCTCATGTATATATCTCGGATATGTAAATACAAAATTACCATATTGTTAAATTCTATCAAAATGACTAAACATTTTAAGTATACGAGTTGTTTGTACAAACATTTTTTAGTATTTGTGAGTTCAATGTGTATTCGGCTATCTTTATCGAAAAACAATTCTAATTAATAGGAGAAATTGATTTCCACGTAAAGAAAATCGCGTGACGCGATTGGTTAATAAAAGTCAAAATTAAATTAATTTTACCAAACTTAATAAATTTAGAAAGAATTTGATTGATTAAAACGATAAAAATATAGGCACAAATTCATGAAACAAAAACTTAAAAAAGAGGAGGAATTAATAAAACTTTAGTGGTTGAATTTTTAAAAATTATATAGAGCTAAGTTGTAATATTATAAGTTCACCATGCTTTTTTAATAACTTTTATTATAAACAAATACCCCTTATACTTTAGATCTTTATACTTTATATCTTAATAATATAATGTATATGTTGTTTTAAAATAACAACATATAAATTTGCATAAGATTATAAAGATCAATTTGTTTACTATATCGTTAAATAAAGACTCATTTGTTTATTTTAAAAGTTTAACCTATGTGATACTGGAGTTTACATTTTAAATATGGCTAAAGATCGAAAACGAATATAATTATCAAATTTAAGCACGGATTACTTTAATATAAAATAAATATACATGATCAGATTTATAACAATGTAATTCATAATTTTATTTATTTACATAAGGATATCTAGAAAACATTTTAAAAAACTTCAGGAAAGATACTTTAACTTTATCAACGCTTATTAGGTGCTATTAAACTCAGATCACGTGTACAACATAATATCATGAGTGAAATTTGAATAACAAGATCAACATCTTTGTTAATTAAATAAAATTAAATCTTGAGTTACCTAACAAAATTTTTACAAATATTTTATCAAATTTTAATGGATATTAATGCATAATGAAAACTCATGATAAGATAGTAGTATTTATATCACAATTTTCGCTGCAAATTTTTATATGTGTATATACTAAACTAAAATGTTAAAATAAATTTGATGATGTGTAGAACTTACAAGCATTTAAACTCGATAACTATATAATTATACGCAATTACCTTTAAAGACAATATTCAAGATTAATATGTAATAATTTTTTTTTGCCAAAACCACGTGCATACACGGGTATTATATTATAACTAGTTTATCTATATGAGGTTTTCAGAATTTCAGGATTGTTATATTTGAAGTTCAGTTTCCTATGTTTTCTTCATTTCTTTAATACCAATATACAAGTCCCACCTTGAGCTTATCTAAACCCACGCAAAAGTAGTGTATCTATGGATTCTATATTCTATATAGAAAATGATTTGGAGACCTAATTATGTGTCTAAAAACATGCCTAAACATACGTGACATAATCATGATGGTTTGTTAAAAAACGATCCCCTAGCCATCAGGATGATGCCACGCAGATTTAGGCATATCTTTTAGCCCTCCCAATCACTACTCATTCTATATTTCTATGGGTCTCACAAGCTATAGCTTAATCCATGGTTTTGAAAGTGTGCTTATTTCTATTTTGAAGTTTACCGGTCAACTTTTTATCTTAATCCATGGTTTTGAAAGTATTAAATCTTTTTTAAAGTAGATTTTCATTAATTAAATAAAAGAAAGTGTTATCTAGCTTTGCCAATTTGCTCCGAGTCAACACTTCAAATGTGCTCGCTTTTACATGTTATCTTGCTTTGCCACTTCTAGTGGTAAGTCTAATAGTTAAGACTGTTACTCGATAAATTTTTGTATGGGCCAAAGCCCACTTCTAAAATTTGTAGTCTTTATAATGTACTGAACCTTAGTATTAATTCATTTAGTAATTTCCCCTAACAAAAACCTAATAACAATATTAAGTGGCACTTGGCTTATTAGTGTCATCTAAAATATCTTATCAAATTATTATTATTATTATTATTATTATTATTATTATTATTATTATTATTATTATTATTATTATTATTATTATTATTATTTTAAAGCAATTAATACTTAATTTACTTAATCATCGCCTTATCATGCAATCAATCCAAAAAATCTTATTATGCACTACCAATTTTGATGTCATCCGATTGTTTTCATGTCAACAATTTTTTTTTTTATTTTTTTTGTAAAAACTATGCACGCTGAAAATGTTTGGCTGGTTTTTTTTTTATTACTAATACCGATAATATTTATCCGGTTTGTTTGACTCGGTTTTTTCAAACCGTAACAAAAATAAACTTATAACCCGTTTTTTTCCCATCCTTTTCTCTTTTTACCTTAAGAATCCTAATTTTTACTATACTAACCACAATGCCAATCATTCAATACTTTATCAAATCAAAACATTCCAGTTAATCCTGTGAAACCCAAATGTCTACATCATCTTAATCTCGTCATAGAGAGCTACCAACACATTGTAAATGTGGTTTTCTATTGGCTAAACGTGTTTCATGGACTGATTTGAATCCTTGCAGACGATTCTTTAATTGTCACAACTCAAATGTAAGTCGAGTATTGTACTTTGTAAAACCCCTAATTTGATTATTTTTAGGGTTTATGAAATTTTCTTAATTCTCAGATTGCTGGTAAGAAGAAATGAAATGATTTCCTTTGGATTGATCAAGGGATTGACAATCAGTGTTATAAGTATCAGATGTATGATGTAACACTCAAATTAATGATATGTAACACAAAAACGACTAATCTATAATTTATCTTTTAGACTTGTAATATGTACTACATCAATTGACTAATGCTACTTGATTTTTTTTGAACGGCGAAGATTTATTAAAACTAGCAAGGAGCTAGATGAGGAAAAAACATTACAAAGTAATCAAATGAGGATTCTTAAGCCACCTCCCAAAGAAGGACCATTTACATCTATTTTACACCATAGAAATGAAATCGACTTGATGTCTTCCATAATCGCCGATCGGAGAGGAGGCTTATCGTCATATAGGAGACGATTTAAAAGTCCAAATTGACCACCAAAGCACGCAAAACACACCTCCAAAATAGACTTCAATTTGACCCAAGACTAATAGAAGCGAACCATGAATTCCAGCTTGAAAAAGACGACCAAATATTCCAATCCAGCCCCACCATCTCGCATAAACCTCTGAGAACATCACGGCCAAATCACATCGAAAAAGTATGTCAACGCCTTCTTCGCAATTACCACAAGTCGGGCGATTAACTGCCTCCATAACAACACCTCTACGAGATTAAGTCTAGTCGGTGAGCGGTCCCGACGCTCTCCACATAAAAATATTTATTTTAATAGGAACGGATTTCACCCATCTCGCCGACACGACCGACGAGGAAGAATCAGTCGTCTATGAGATTCCAAATGATCTTGACACTAAAATTAACATTTCAAAGAACATTGCAAACCCATCTATCTCGAACGGATGATAGAAACCATACATGTGAAAGAGATTAAGTCATTGAGTCGATAACTCAATACCTCCGTGCAGGTCTCCGAAAAGAAGAGTCCATCTGCATCGCCATTTTACTAGCCATTGAAATATCCTTCTGTTAGCCTTAATAGTTTTTATTAGAAGTGATGGTCATTCACGAGTAGGAACTTTGTAACATATGTTAGATATCGTGCTAGAATAGTCAACGGGCTCGTGGATTGAGCTAAGCTAATTGGCTAGACGTTAAGTTAAGCTAGCCTTATGAAAGATATTATCCAATCCAACCCAATCCAAGCCCATAGAAAGCCCATTAGGGCATCTTGTATTTAGAGTATAAATACCCCTCAAATGGTCATTTGAGGGGTGTGCTTGAAAGTGTGTGTGTGTGTGTTTTCTTCCTTTGCAATAAACATCATCTTTATTGTTTATCTTTCTAAGCATAACATACACGGTTTGTATAACATCAAGTCACCATCTTTCTCATCTTTATTTCTTTCATCTTCACGCATAGTTTGTGTTTGTGGTTAACGTGTTTGTACGCGTATTGTGATATACGTGTTGGGTTTGTGATAAGGTTGATAAAAGTAAGGTCCCACAATTGGTATCAATCGCCTAACAATGGTTTAGGAGTGGTTGGTTGAAGTTTTTTGTGGTTTGTGGTATACGCGTAAGCTCTCGGTATTCAAAAGTGGTCACGCTTAAAGCTTTGTTTTTTTACACTTAAAAATTCAAGATTCTTGTGGTTTGAGGTTTCTTTAGTGTTAAAGAGTCTAGTTTTGCAAAAAAGTTTGAAGCTTTACGTGTTTTACCTCAGTTTTAAACTCGTGTTTTTGAATATATGTTTCACGCCGAAGCCTTCTAAACACTTTGGGTGAAAAAGGTCAACAGCTTTTGTGTTATTGGAGTGATTTTAAGGTTTGTGCAAGTTTAAACTATTTGAATCGTTGGAAATTTTTACGCCAGAGGTCAAAACCCTCTTTTACGCCGTGAAGAAAAGTCAACACCCTTTTCACGCATAACTTCCCACGCATAACTTTTGGCTAAGAATCTTCGAGCATCAGGTTACTCGGTGCCTCACTTGGATAAGTTTGTGGAACACTTCGACTTGTGGATATCTTTTACGCCGTGATGTTGTAAGGGATTTTGGTTCTAAACCTAAGTTTACGCTAAGCATAAACGCCACGCCAGAATAATCTACGATAAGTTCCACTTACGCGTAAGGTTCTTACGACTAAGCTTTTTGTTTACGACAAGCTTACGCTTAAGCTTCTAAAGGTTACGCCAGAAGATATCGCTTACGCATAAGGAATCCCACGCCTAAGTTGTCTCACGATAAGCATTCCTACGCTTAAGCATTTTCTACGCTTAAGAACCGGTTTACTAGTAAGATTCTCGAGCAACACTTCAAACGGCTATAACTTTTGAACCAGAACACCGCTTTCAGTGATCTAAACATCAAACGATCGTGAGAACGAGGAGAATAGACCACCGAATGAACTTTGGGTCAACCTTCAAGTCCTAAAACGCCCAAAAAGAAGTTATTGAGGTTTTAAGTTTTAGACCAAATTTTCACTACATCAACCGAGCTTAATCTTCATCAAACACAACTCCTTTATCGTTGAATCGATCCTACATCAACTTTATCATATCATACCTTTATCAATGGCAACTCAACAAGACATTCATGCGGTAGGCCGAAAACCGTCCTCCTATGTTGGAAAAAGGTGGTTATCTTCAATGGACAAGTCGAATGCTTCGCTACATCAAGACAAAACCTAATGGAAAATTGATGATCAAATCCATTCGTGATGGACCCTTCATACTCGACAAGTCCAAGACCTCGAAATGCCTGATGCAACACCTCCCGTCCCACCATTTTTTCGCCTTAAAAGAATCGAATACTCAAGAGGATCAAGCAAGTCAAGCAGATGACATGGCAATTCATATTGTCCAACCGGGTTTAACAAGAGACATCTTTGTCAGGCCAGAGACAGCCAGAAACCGCTTCATATGTGGGAACGTGTTAGACGGCTTTGTCATGGAACCGAAATTGGTCAACAAGATACGGAGAACAAGTCGCTAATCGCTTGGGAAAAGTTTACATCCACTCCTGGAGAATCCATTGAATCCTACTATGGAAGGTTCTCGACTTTAATGAATGAGTGATCGAACAAGTTGACACCCGTAACTATCGTGAGCAACATCAAGTTCTTGAACAATCTACGGAAGAATGGGGACAATATGTCACTATTGTCAACCAAACAAAAGACTTACATCAAGTGAACTTTGATCAACTCAACGATTTTCTCAAACAAAACCAAAATGAAGTGAATGAAGTCAGCAAGAAAGATTAGCAAAGAATCATGATCCATTGGCACTCATTGCAAAGACTCAAACTCCAAGTGAATACACAACAACAAGCTTCATCATCTTCCAATAACAACAACTTGCAAGAATACATCCTCAACAACAAACCTATCCACCGTAACAACAACATTACCGTGAACAAGGAATCACCGATCTTGAAATGGAACCCAAGAAGCTTTGTCTCAAGTATTCTCTTTATCGGGTAAAGCATTCAGAGGTCTCTATTCCACACCAACTAACAACAACCAACGGATTTCATCAAACACTCGCAATGTGCAAATTGCAGTAGGGTGTGAATATGGGTAATCAAGGACAAACGGTTGAGTTATTGGAAATCGCAGGATATGCTATCGGATTTCGTATGGGTAATCAGCGGTTCCGAATCGTGGTAACAGCGCCATCGAATGTTGGAATAGAGCAGTGGGTAATCGAATGGGAATGTTGCGCCCAATGTTGAGAATTATGGAAATGTGAACCGGTAATCGTGTTAAGTGTTATAAATGTCAAGGAGTGGGTCACATGGCACCTAAACTGCCACACTAAGCCACACCGTAAGAATGCCGAGTTTCTTCGAAAGCTATGTCATAGCACAAAAGCAAGAAGGTGGATGCGGTTGAGGCCGAGGAAATGATTTTTCCACTATTGTGGATGATTTGGAAGACCTCGAGAAATCAATGTGAATCGCATCTTCATGGCAAATCTTCAGAGACTAAGCACGACATCGACTGACGCACCTCCCGCCTATGAAGCCAACGCAATATCCGAGGTACCAATCATTGATCCATGCTATAACAATGTCATATTTGATGTGTTTACTCATAACGAACAAGATTCGTGATGCCAAAGACCTACTTATGATACATACCTAGACAATCCGAGTTATAGCAATACTAACTCAAACCCGGATGTGGATCCTAGTGGAGGGTGTGGCACAAAATACCGAGACCGATGAGGAAACACGTGCTTATTTTGAATCATTAATCAATAATCGTGGCATTGAAATTGGGTCAATCGCGGGTTAAGGCCGCGAATGCTAAACCGACCACCGAGCTTCGAGTTACAAGGAGAACGCAAAGCCTTTGAATTTTAGAAAACAAAGAATCGTAATTAGAAATTGGTTATCGAAATTTGGTTTCTAAAGAACAACTATTGCAAATCAAGTACAACACACTGATGTGAATTTGAACTTGAAAATTAAATCTTTAAACAAGGAAATTTCGATTTAAATAACCAACTTTCTAAACAAAAGAAATGTTTTCTAATCTTGAAAAGAGAAGAAGCAGTTGATTAATCGATTTTTCAAAACGAGAAGATTCTCTTCTTGATGAAATTCTTGATAAAATGAAAAAATTCAAACTTTGGAAAATTTGCTTTTAAAACGGGTCATTCGCTCAAACTATCAAGATGCTTAATCAAGTAAACCGCTTTCATACTAATAATAGAATGGCACTTGGTAATGACCCTTCTTCGCTCCTCAAGAAAGCCCGAATCTCGTGAATGTGCTAAACAATGGAAATGCTTTACATGAACCCATTATTGTTCGTGATTCTCTTGAAACGTTAGAACTATCCGAGGAGAGTAGATAAAAATGAAACAAAACATCCGAAATCAAACCAATTGATTATAACAAATGGAACAAAATTAACGGAATTACTTTTGTTAATCAAAAGAAAAGTCAAAGTTTTCCATCACATCAAGTGTTTCAAACAAAGAGTCAACACCGCTTCAAAACTGCTTTCAAAACCAGTTGTTGTCTCAAATTCTCTTCGAACATTGAACAAATATCTTCAAACAATCCTTTTAACACAAGTGATGCGAGAAGTATTTTAGAAAATGTGAAAACGAGAATTGTGGATCTTCAAGATACTATTAAAACTAAAACCAATATTACAACAAACATCTTGTTTAATAGTTTTGATAATGAAAATAAAAGTATTTTGAACTCAAATTGCCCCTCAATTGAATGCCATCGGTGCAAGGGTAATTCATTTTGAACAAGCATTTTGAAAGAAACATCCGACTTTGTCAAGGACCATAAACCGTAAAGCAAGCTAATGACCGTGTTGAACAAATCAAAGTCTTGGAAAATTTAATTGACTCTCTCAAGATGTTCGACTCATCGATATTATGTCCATCATTTTTCAAACATATTCGTTGAAGATCATGAAAGACTCACCGAGACCTCCAAAATTGTTTCAAAATATGAAAATCTCTTGAGAAACTTGAAAAGAAAATGTGTCATATTTTAAACAACTTGATCGAAAACCGAGGAATGCAAATATGACAAATTGTCGATGAGCGTGCCTACAATGACATGAAAGCGAAAATGATCTTTTGAGGGCTCATTGGAAAGTCAAAAGGAAAGGTAGTGGAAATTGTGATTACAAAACCATTGATCATGGAGAAAGCAAATGTTCCCAAACCGGTTTCCAAACCAAAATGTATGTTTTATGCCTCCTCCAAAAGTCAATGAGAAAATGTTTCATCAAACCACCACCCACCGCTTTGCCTAAACAAAATGTTGATAAAGGAAAAGCGGTTATCGAGAAACCAAAAGTTTTAGCTCTCGGCCTTTTTAAGATGCGTACTCACTAACGCGTCCGCCTCCACATCTAAAACATATGAAACAAATGACATAAGTTTAGAAAAGCACTCTAAAGAGACTAGGAAAGTCAAACCACTTCTAGATAAAAATGAATCCTAATGAGTGTGCCTTACCTTCACAGACTAGGAAGCACCTCTAGGAGCAGCAGACTCACTAAAAAAAAGGGTCTTTGGGACGAACCTTTTGAACAAGAATAAAGTGTGCCAAACACGCCAGATTTGGCACTTTCTGGATAACCGTACCAAAAAAAGAGGTATTTGGAACAGCTATTGTAAAACCGTTCCAATATGTATGCATTTGGAACACCGTCTAGTAGTGGTGCCAAATGCATGTGTATTTGAACGGTTTCCATTACCATGCAAATACTTATGTATTTGGGACACCGGTACCACCACCAAAGGCCAACACGATATGTATTTAGAACGGTTTCTACTACTTGTGCCAAATACTTGTGTATTTGGAACGACTTTTAAAGTGTGAAAAATATCAATGTATTTGAGACTTTTTATAAAAAGATTTGAATGCATGTGTATTTGTAACAACTTTTAAAACCTGATGAAATTCACCATTTTGTTTCACTAGTCTTGATAATATATTTCTTTTTGTTCAAAATATTCATATATATACCGTATGTACAAACATGTAACAAAAATGGGATCGTTCATATACTGGTTACTCGTGGTTGGCAGGTGTGTTACTATATATGCCACTTAACTGAGGTATCCGGCGACCATTTTCAACCCGAGCTCCTTTTCGTTGACCATTCTCAAATGTGGAACTAGTGAGTTTGAATTGCGACCTCTTATGACTAATTAGCCTAAGCCATAATATAGGCTTACCACTAATTATGGCATTTGATGATTATCACTAATGTTTTATAAGTCGATATTTAGATAGTTACCAATATATCATATATCTTTAATTATTTAAGATAGGAATTTCTGTCAATGACCTTCGTTGACCTTATATTATTCAATACCCAAGCATCTAAAAGGGTATCCATTGCGCATGTGTATCGATCTATTAAGTTTTCTTTCTAGATATATATAAGGCAAATAAGACCACATGACTTGGGCTGACTCGATTATTAAATAAGACTAGATGATGCATAATTATAACACGTATAAAGAAGATTAAAGAGCAACTCAACCGTGTAAAATTACATAATCATTACAAACATAGGGAGTGTTTGTTTAAGCTTATATGTGAGCTTATGAGCTTATTTTATTTTGGCTTATATTTCACAAGTCTCAATTTTTTGACTTATTTTGAGATTTATAATCTCAAATAATATACTATAATAAACTTATATAAGCTTACAATTATCAAAATAAGCCGAAATATAAAACCAAAACACAAATAAACTAGGCAGATATAAGCTTCAATAAATACCCCTATAATAAAAAAGTTACAACTATATAATAATAAAGTAAAAAAGTAAACATTAAAGATATACATAAGTATATAAGCATATACTTTGCTCAAAAAAGTATCAGCACACATGTTTAGCAGATTCTCCTCCTCTCCCAAACGCTCGTGAATTTCATTCCCTCCAAAATTTCCCTCCAATTCGACTGTAATCACGACTTTCTCTCCACACATATCGTAAATGTGATTTGAAATTAAAGATCTCCCTAAAATATCCTATAATTCACGCCTATAAATTCCCCTAAATTTATTGATAGCCATAACCAAAAGTATTTCTGCTACCTAGGGTTTAATAGTTTGAGGTATGAATTCAATCATATTTAATGTTAAATTGTTTGATTGTATGATTTATGTGTGGCTTATTGAATCTAAAAATGGGTCGATTGCCTGATATATTTGTTTAATTGATAGCAATTAGTATGTTTTATTTGTTATGTTGTTGTTTGTGGCTAGTGGGTTAATTCATTTTGGATACGCTCTAATATAATGTTCATTTCAAGTTTATCAGATTTAGCTTTCTTTAGTATATGATGTGTAGGAATTAGTGATATGCGCAGTTAGAGAATTTAAGTAATGAAGTTTAGATACTAACACTTTAGTCGATTTTAAAGCAAAATGGCATCAATATTTGATGCCAGAACCTTGTTCTACATACTAGTAATGTAAGAGGTCCAAACCTACTACAAAGGGTGTTTTGATTTTTATATTTTGTCTTCCGATCCGGCTTTTATATGCCCGAAAAGTCAGAAACATACATTCCTAAAACTCTCTTGAGGTGACGAATTCATTATCATGTATGCATATGTAGCTAGACACAAATATCCTATACATGAAGAAAGCCTTTTTAATCGCTTTGGTTCCAATTTGATATCGTGCGCTTTTACACCGATGTTGTTAATTTTGATTATCTATTCCGAGTTTATACAGTCGTTTGGGATTGCTTAGTAGAAATGGTATACTTTTTCGAATAAAGCACTATAGGGGTTGTTCATTGTTTATCTGATATACCAATACTTGAAGTGCTTATATGCTATACTTATACAATAACTCGAAAAACAAATAAAGTAGTAAAGGTTTGTTCGTTGCTAATTTAACACTACTACAAAAAAGAAAATTCAATTAAAGAATTTGTTAAAATTTATAATATAACTTAGATGATATCATTACCTAGCTTATTGCATTAGTTTGGGCCTTTTTTGGTTTAGCGTTGTTCAGACCCGCTTAGTTATTAGGTTTTTTGTATGCTTTTTTTCTACATTTGTATGCTAAGATTTGCAATTAAGTATGCAATTCAATAAACTATATTTTAGTATCCAGAATACCTTTGTCTACGAAAGAACATAAATATTGATCATGTGTAGTTGACCATGTGTAGAGACAGGTTTTAAATAACAAAACCACTTTCTATGCATTTTGGCTTATAGAGACTAGTTTTTTCATGAAAACTGGTATCCGTACTCTCAATCCCTATATTTTTTAACCAGAGGAACTAGTTTTCCTTAAACCGGTCTCTATTAGGGGGTCCTTTTGTGTAGTAGTGTAATCTACTATAACATGATATGCTTACCGACACGATTGTGCATCTATTTTTGTATTATATGACATGATATTCTTGCCTAGGTACTAATTTAGGATTGCTAGTGAGTTATGTTAATATGGTATATGTTTCAAATAAAGCAAGATAGGGGTTGTTTTGTTGTGTATCCGATATAACAATACTTGAAGTGCTTATATTTTATACCGTCATTATTGTACCAACAGAATAAAACATAAATTTTCAAAGGTATTGTTGTCGTTAGGGATGGATACGAGTTGGATGTATCCGAAGGATAGAACATCATCTCGTTTACCAAAGGTGTTGAGTTATTCTTGACTCAATATTTTAAATGTAGTGGTCGTCTCGCTTAAAAATGTCCATGTGCAAGGTGTGGTGGCCGCTTTTATAATAATAGTAGGTATAAAGGATGATCTTATTGTTAGTGGTTTTATGGAAAACTACTTGCCGTGGTCACTTATGCATAATTTTGAGACTCAAAGGGATAATGACCAAGACGAGGAAGTGAACACAATTTTTGAGAGGGATGACATTGTTGGAATGGTACAAGATGCAATGGGAATTCCGAATGTGGTGGAATCTATTGATGTAGACCAAGGAATGATGGATGATGAGACAAAAAAAGTTCTTAAGATGTTAAAGGATGGACAACGGCCTTTGTTTAAAGGGAGTAAAAGATTCACAACGCTTTCTTTCATTACTCGACTTTTACATATAAAAGTACTTGGTGGGTGGTCAAACAAGTCTTGCACGATGGTGCTTGAGCTGTTTTTTGAGGCGCTTGAAGAAATAGGAGATGTTGTAATGCCTAAGTCATATTATGAAGCCAATAAAATAGTTTCTGAATTGGGGTTTTCTTACGAAACATGGGATGCATGCCCGAACGATTGTATGATGTTTCGTGGTGATGATAAATTTCTTGCCAACTGTAGTATTTGTGAGGCTTCTAGGTACAAAAAGTTTAACAGTGACAAGCAAGATGATGATGAAAACGTGATTCAGTTAAGGAAAATTCCTGCTAAACAAGTACGTTATTTTCCATTGAAACCAAGGTTAAAGTGGATGTTTATGTCTCCTCACATTGCATCTCAAATGATATGGCACTCAAAGGAACGGGTGGATGATGGTATACTGAGGCATCCCATGGACAATCCAAAGATGGAAAATGTTTGATAATAGATATTCAAAGATTTGGGTGTGAAAGTCGTAATGTTAGACTTGGGTTAGCATCTGATGGATTTAATCCATTCAGGACCATGACAATTTCACACAGTACATGGCCGGTTGTTCTAATTCCATACAACCTACCACCATGGCTGTGCATGAAACAACCTTCATTTATTCTTTCTGTTCTTATTGATGGTCCTAAAGCTCCTGGCGATAAGATTGATGTATACTTGCAACCATTAATAGATGAGCTAAAGGAATTGTGGGACGATGGTGTTTCTACGTATGATGCATCAAGTAATAGTATGTTTCAGTTACATGCTGCACTTTTATGGACAATTAGCGATTTTCCAGCTTATGCCAAATTATCCGGTTGGAGCACACAAGGAAGACTTGCATCTCCAGCATGTAACATAAAAACCCGATCTTTTAGACTAAAGCATAGTCGCAAATTCTGTTTTTTGGGACACCGAAGATGGCTAAAAGAAAGTCATAAGTTCAGGAGAGATAAGGCGGCTTTTAATGGAGAGCCAGAATGGGATCCACAGCCAAGAGTATTATCAGGTTCTGAATTACTTGACCAATTGAAAGATGTAGAGACAATATACAAGAAAGAAGATGTATTCAAAAAGAGGAAAATAGAAGAATTAGAAAAAGAGAACGAGAGGGAGAGAAAGGCTGCATTAAGAAGTGAGAAAAGAAAGATGAAAGAGAAAATGAAAGGAAATAGGAAGATGAACGTAAAGGCTAAACAGAAAGCAACCAACTTGAATGACAAAGAAGGTAATGACCACGAGAGACAAGATAACTGGAAGAAAAAGAGTATTTTCTTTGAATTGGAATACTGGGAGTTTTTACCTATTCGTCACAATCTTGATGTCATGCATATAGAAAAAATGTGTGTGATAATGTACTATTTACACTTTTAGGCATTGCTGGAAAACAAAAGATCACTTGAATGCCCGGCTTGACCCGAGAGAATTAAACATTAGACCTTCTTTACACCCTCAAGAAACTAATTTAGTAGAATTTTACTACCACCAGCTTGTTTTACATTGGGAAAAGATGAAAATATCAATTTTGAAGTTTTGAAGGATCTTAAGGTACCCGATGGATACGCTCTAATATTTCACGAAGTGTCCATCTCAAAGAGCATAGCATTTGGGATTTAAAGAGCCATGATAATCATATTATCTTGCAACAGTTACTCCCACTTGTCTGTGAGAAGACTTTTACCAAAGCATGTTGTTGAAGTCGTAATCGAGCTATCAAACTTTTTTAGAATATTGTGCTCGAAAGTTAACTCAAAAAATGATCTAAAAGGACTTCAAGATCGTATTTCACTTACACTTTGCCATCTTGAAAAGATTTTCCCACCTTCTTTCTTTGACATTATGGAGCACTTGCCTATACACTTGGCTGAAGAGGCGTTAATTGTTGAGCCTGTACAATATCGGTGGATGTACCCAATAGAGAGGTACATTTGGTTGTTAAGTTATCTAAATGTAAGTTTTATTTTTTTGTTTATGTAACTATATAATTGTTTTAATCAGGTACTTATTAACATTAAAAATGTATGTTCGTAATCGAGCCCGCCCAGAAGGGTGTATTGCAAAAGGAGCTTTAATGGAAGAGTGCATGACATTTTGTGCAAGGTATCTAAAGGACATTGAAACTAAGTCCACACGGCCTGAGCGAAATTATAGTGGTGAAGATAACGTGGGTTCTCATTTTGGAATAGAAACACCTTTTCTTCTTGACCGTTTATCAATGGAGCAAGCACATCGTTACATACTAGATAGTACCGACGCGGTTGCACCATATAAAGAGTACGTTGATTGTTTTCATTACATTATTACGTAAATAAACCAGTAGTTTACTTTCGCTATAAATAGGGTATAGTGTATATTGATTTAAGTATCAATTTGTATCTGTTATAACAACTGTTTCAAGCATTATATAGTACATAAACCGAGGTTTAATTATCATTTACATTAGTATCGTCTACTCAATGGTATTAACTTTAGCTACACAAATTATGACCCATATCTTATTGTAAGTGGGCTGTGCTCAAGCTTATCTAAAAATTAACTAGTAATATTAACTACTGTCCATATTCTTTTATGCAGGAGACATTTGTGGTCTCTCCAAAGTTAGCCCTCGTGAACGCCGCCTTCGTAATAAAGAGTTCCTGCCTTGGTTTAGAGCCGATGTAAGTGCTTAATATCGAATTTTTTCATAAACCAAGATGCTCTTTCTATGGTTTTTTATTTTCATTTTAATGATTATAGGTACTAAAACAAGTTGCGAAAAGAAGGTGTTAACGATGTAAGTCATAGACATGGCAATGGGTTTGACAAATGTGGCTAAGAGATATAATGGATATATTGTTAATGGATTTAGATTTAGAACAAACAAAATGGATAATAGTAGAGTTACACAAAACAGTGGTGTTATTGTGGTTGCAAGCACGACAAGCTTCTCAAGTCGAAAAGATAAAAATCCAATGTCAGGGGAGTTAACTTATTATGGAGAGCTGACAGATATCATTGAAGTGCGTTATACTGATGAAACAAAATTTGTCTTATTCAAATGCAATTGGGTAGACAACAGGACGGGGGTCAAAGTTGATAACTTTGGTTTTACATCAGTTAATTTTAGTCATTTGTTATACAAGGAGAACAATCCAACCGATGAACCCTTTATCCTAGCATCACAAGCTGAGCAAGTCATGTATATTAAAGATCCTATAGAACCAGAATGGGAAGTTGCCGTTAGAATGACTAGTAGGGATACATTTGACATGGGTGAGGACGAAAACTTTAATACTACAGTTGCAGTGCCTCAAGCCCAACCATATAGTTCTCAGAAATTAGATGAAAGAACAAGGATTCAGGAGGGTGAAGAAATGTGGGTGAGACATGGTATTGAAGGAACAATTATTGAAAAGAGAGCTGATCGATCTCATACAATAGAGAATCAAGACCAAAATAATTCAGTTCATGTAGTTGAGAGTGATTCTCATGAAGAATTGGAAGATGAATTAGAGGCTCGGGTATCTGATGACTCGAAGAAGAGTTTGACGAAACGATAGATGATACTACAGATGACGATGGAGTTGGGAATATGGGATATGATGAATCTGACGATGATTAACTTCCCTCATTCAGTTTTAAAGTTTTATTTTTTGTGTTAAGTAGATCAAATGCTTACTTGTGTACATTTGATAGGAATTGTCCTTTTTATGTGTTCTTTTGATTTAGAATGGATACGTTTGTCATCATATCTCATTCATTCTTTTTCTTTTGTGTCATTTATTTGTTATACTTGTTATTTTTATTCAAGTCATCGAACTTAAATTTTTTATTTCTTTGTAGGTTTTATCATGGCGGCTAAAAAGAGACGACGCAACTACACTTTCATGTCGAAATGCCACAGTCAACTCAAGAAAACAATGACCATCAAGAGGTGGACACAAATGTCTCGCTCGTAATCCTAAGGAACAAAATCAGGATACTCGATTGCATCAACACTGTTAGGAGGAGACTCGTCACAAGAACTAAATCGCAACAATAATACCACCGATGCATCGTTCAGTCTTCTTTAGGATCACGTGGACCTGGTAAAAACTATATGCTATTTTGTCATTATTTAGTATTCTTAGAAGGGTCGAGTACATAACATATGGTTCGTTGGAACTTTTATAGGATCTAGCACGAGCAATGATGTACGTAACAAGCGCCGAGGACCAGCATTTGGTTATCAAGAGGTGGATACAGATGTCTCTGTTAAGACTTCTACAGAATTCAACCAGACACTCATGTTGCACAAACACAATTAGGAGACTCGTCACAAGAACTAAATCGCAACGATGCCACCGATGGATCTGTCCAATCTTCTTTATCATCAAGTGGATCTGGTAAAAAAATTATATCATATTTTTTTTCATTATTAAGTATCCTATAAAGGGTCGAGGACATAACATATGGTTCGGTTGGAAATGTTATAGGTTCTAACACAAGCAATGATGTACACAAGAAGGGTCGAGGACCAGCACTTGGTTATCAAGGAAAAGAGAAAATCCAGATTATTTT
The DNA here is from genome assembly GCA_022545495.1 of Chrysanthemum lavandulifolium. NCBI lineage: Eukaryota > Viridiplantae > Streptophyta > Magnoliopsida > Asterales > Asteraceae > Chrysanthemum > Chrysanthemum lavandulifolium. The sequence goes on along the minus strand of CM040244.1, from coordinate 178,904,591 downwards.
CAATGAGTGCATGCAGCCTATCGGGATAGTAGTACCGACCCGCAAATTTACTTGGTGGAATTGCAAAATGTGGGGCTCGTGCTCCTCTTAATATTGTTTCATGGAAGTTAATACCGTAAACCAATCTTGAATTAATGTGGCGAGATGTTAAGGTATTATCGTGTATATAGATACTATTTGCATGTATTGTCGTGTATTTATACTATGGATAACACAAAATTGTTGCACACAAAGATAAGTCGATGCTCCGGATGGTTATAAAGAAAGTTGTTTGAAGTTGATTGGTGGTCATTGGAAAAATGGAAAAGTAGAGTAAAGCATGATTTCTTTACTCCAAACAAAGATGATCCGAAAACTTTTAACCTCCTTCAGACACTCGGGTAAATCCGAACAATGGCCAGAGTTAGTGAACTATTGGCAACGTGACGATGTTCAGGTAAATACAATTTCCTATGAAAAATTACTTTATATTTAACACTAGGTCCAAACGTTTTGGTTAGGATGTCTGTTCAAAAATTTAGGTTTGACATATTTGTCCCATTTAGAAACAACATAACTATAATCTATTCCATGATAGTTTTTAGTTTATTTTGTTAACTTAGTTAATTCTATTTTTTCTAGGCTCAATCCTTGAAAAATTCCAATAATCGAAAAAATCTAGAGTTTTTACCAAGAACTGGTAGAACATCACATGCCAACGTTCGAGAGAGGTACAAACACACATACTACATTCATTCAGCTTGTATATTATATATTTTTACCGCCAGAAACTAACTAGATATATTCAAAACTTTATCTATAGATGAAAGCTAACAAAGAGGTCGTGTGTCGTGCTAATGTGTTTATTAAAACGCGTAGTACGTAAAGATGGTACTATACCGTATGAAGATACACGATAGTGGTTGTAAGTACTTTTACATATATATCTCTTAAATCTATATTACTTGACAAACTTAGAATTATTAGTCGATGTATAATAAATAATGTATTTGTTTTATTATGAACAAATGTGTATTTCGTTTTCGTGGATCAAATGAAGCGTGGTTAAATGAGGTACCACAATCGAGCAGATCGATTCATTTAAAGAACAAGTTTTCATTGATTTAGTGGGGCTCGATGGACACGGAAGTGTCAAGACTTTTGGTGGAGGAGTATCTACTCGTGATGTTTTGGGGCTCACTCATCATTAAGAAATACCACCACTCGGATGCAATAGAAAGGATGGTTCAAGCTCAAGCACAGCGCAGATTAGAGACTAAGGTAGTGAGCGAGCAAAGATCTAGTAGCAGAGCAAGATGCGCAAATAGAGGCCAAATTAGCAAAGTGCATGTTTCTAATTATGAAAAGTGCAAATGGAGTGGTTTAAGAAACTAGAATTACTGCTAGGAAGGGAGTTGCCACCTCCGCCAGGTCATCACGAAACTAGGTCTGGATCAAGTGCCGGTGATCAGGTATATCTCTTTTTAAAACTTGTAGCATCTATTCTGACTTGCTGTCTAGCATATAATCTCTTTTTTGATATGAAATTTGATGTCTAATTTTCACGCAAAAATAGGGGGTTCTACATTGTAAACTCTTAACTATGTTTGTTGTATAAACCCTTGTCTTAGGAGTTAGGTTTAAGTATGACACTTTTAAAACCTGGTTTAAAATTTTTGTCATTTTTTGTTGTAAGCCAGTAATAATTGATAGCTTTGTTGATATGCTTACTGAACAAATATGAGATCCTTGTTGTTTTTGGAAAGAATCAGTTATATTTCAGTTTTATGTGTATATGCTTAGCTTGTTACTTGATGACAATACCGAAACTCGTTTTAATATTGTTACTTGCCATTTGAACCTCGCACCCCTTTCTATTGCAATTTTCTATATCAAATTTTTTCTTGTCTCATATATATTTCTAATGTTGGAATATTATATTATGCGGTGGTTTATGAAGATGACATGATCCGATGAGCTTTATTCGTTTCGCTAGTAATAAATCGCCTTAGTAATTCATATTGATTTCTAGTTATGATTTTTCATTCTAAAGACCATGGTTTACAAGGATGTTGGACGTATTGTTTTTAATTTTATTGTATTCAAGTGACCATGTTGATTTGATTTTAGTGATGATTAATAAAAATTGTGTTCAATTTATTTTTGTCGTCGATTGAATTATATTTGCGAAGAATTGAGATGGTTGGTTGTTACGATGACTAGCTAATTGACGAATGAAAATCCGTGCCAAATGACTTTTATAACAAACACAAAAACGTGCAAAATGTATTTTGGCAAGGCGGATAAAAATGTGCCAAATACGTTTGGCACACCAACGGAAACCGTGCCAAATACATTTGTCACGGTAGATAAAACCGTCTTAGTTATTTTTGGCACGGTAAAAAAAATGTACCAAATAAGCGTTCGGCACGGGAAGATAGTTGGTACCAAATACAAATTTTGGCACGGTAAATAAAAACTGTACCAAATAAGCATTCGGCACGAGAAATTAATTGGTACAAAATAGCATTTGGCACGGGATATAAAGTGTGACAAATGCCCATTTGGAACGCAAGATTATCAACCGTGCCAAATACCTCACTCATGGCACCCCAAAGTTACACCGTCCCAAGAACCGTGCCAAATACTATTTAGCACGGTTTCAACCCGACCCAAATGTATTTGGCACCCTCATACTTAGGACAGAGCCAAAAGTGTGCCAAAGCCGTGCCAAATGCTATTTGGCACGGCTTTTTAAGTATTTGGCACAGTTTTGCACCCTCCCAAATACCACTTTTTCTTGTAGTGACTAAAGCCTAAGAGCAATACAAGGAACAATAGAGTCTCGCTTGCCTCTAAGAGTAGTCGCCTGAATAAAGAGAAGAAAGTAGAAGAACACCCTAGGAATTTACCGCTTTGTAATAAGAAAGACATTTCATCTGAATGTAATGAACCTATGAAACTTGCTAAGTCTAATGAATGTGTTGAATCTCTTTGTTTAACTTGCAAGAAATCTTTAACTAATGTTCATGATGATTGTGTTTCTAAGAATGAAATTGTTAAGCTCATAAGAAGAATGATCCCAAAAGAACTTATGCTAAACGAATAGGAAGACTAGTTGCTAGACTTAGGCTTTACACTCACCGATAAGGAGCATACTGCTTACTTTAGGGATGTCATTTGAAACCCACGGTAGAACTTTCACACTCGAGAATGGTAGAATGAGTAATGCACCCGCCTTAGCAATAGATGACTTCTATGAGTGTGATCAGATTTTACCTCTAACCCAAAGGAACCAAAATCAAAATGGTTTCCAAAATCTTCTTCTTCGTGATTGGCGTGTTATCGAAATATGTCTTTGGATCGTCGACTCGGGTTTCTCCAAGCACATGACCGAATCAAGTCACTGATCAATTTCATCTCGAAATTCATGGAACCGACGTTTTTAAATGATCATGTAGCAACTATCATGGGTTATGGAGATCTACCTTTGGAAATTATTTGATCACTCGGGTTTACTATGTCGAAGGGTTGGGACGAATTTGTTTTCGATCAAGGGCCTACGTGATGCGATTTAGAGGTTGCTTTTAGGAAAAATGCTTGCTTCGTTAGAAACTTGGATGGCACCGATCTCTTAACCGGGAATCGTGATACAAACTTGTATGCTATCGACATCAATCAAATGGCCTCTTCATCACCAATATGTCTTATGACACGAGCATCCGGAACACAAATCTGGTTGTGGCATGAAGGTTATCCCATCTCAATTTTGACACCATCAACAATCTTGCCAAAGACAACATCGTCAACGGACTTCCAAAGTTCAAATACACCAAGGATCACTTATGTCCATCATGCGAACAAGGAAAAGCAAAAGAGCATCATATAAACCTAAACCGTACCTAGTTCGGAAGCAAAGTTCATATGTTGCACATGGACTTATGTGGCCCAATGAGAGTTGAAAGCATTAATGGGAAAAGTATATTCTTGTTATCGTTGATGATTATTCAAGATATACATGGGTTAAGTTTTTGAGATCAAAAGACGAAGCACCTGCATCATCATCACCTTTTCAAACGTATTCAAGTACTTCTTCAAACTCCGAAAGGGTTGTAAGAATGCATAACCAAGACTGAATTCACAAATCAGAGTTAAGAACTTATTTTGAAGATGTTGTAATTACACATCGACATTAGTTGTTAGAACTCCACAGCAGAATAGGGTAGTTGAAAGAAGAAATAGAACTCTTGTGGAAGCCGCGCACAATGCTAATCTATTCTAGTGCATCGTTATTTCTATGGGTCGATGTTGTTGCCAACGCTTGTTTCACTCGAACCGATCCCTAATCCATCCAAGATTCAATAAAACCCCATATGAAATAGTGAACAACAGAAACCCGATATCTCTTACTTTCACGTGTTTGGCGCTTTGTGCTATCCAACGAACGACGAGAAGATCTAGGTAAACCGAGAGCAAAGGTGATATTGGAATCTTCATTGGATATTCGGGATAACTCGAGGGCATTCGTGGTGTATAATGTAAGAACTAGGAGGATCATGGAGACGATGAATGTGAAATTTGATGAACTTTCACATATGGCTTCCGAGAGACTCGCCTAGAACCCGCACTAAACCCCAGCACTTGGACACATCGCCTCGGGACTCGTACCTTAAAGAGCTCAATCAACTTCGCTTGACAATCCTAAAGAACAAGAATGGGAGAAATTCTTCGAGTTAATGTTCGATGAATACTATGGTGAACTTCGACAAATGCATCAAACCATCATTCCACGCACCCACTCAAAATCATCCACCACCACCAACGAAGATGCATCTACAACGGTCGAAACCAATGCACCAACTCCATCTACATCATATACATCTACTACGCTTATTGCACCCGCTCTACCAAAGTTGATGAGCAAAACCAAAACCAACGATGCAACGTTAGATGACGACTTATTTGAAAACCCGCTTGCTACGGAATCACCGAATCATCCTCAAGCTTACGAGACCCATCTAACTCGTGACACGATAACCAACGGTATCCTTCTACTCAAGCGGACAAAAGACCACCCAATTGAACAAGTTATTGGTGAACCTTCAAGGCCAATTCGACGAGACGTCAACTTGCCACCGATTGCGACTTGTGCATTTACCTTGCTCAATTAGCAATATAGAGCCAAAGAACATTCGCGAGGCAATGGCGTAACCCGCATGGATAGAAGCGATGCAGAGGAACTTCTCCAATACCGCCTTCATGAATGGGAAATGGTTCCAAGACCCATTGACGTCGCGTCATTGATCTCAAATGGTTATGGAAGAACAAAAGGGATGAAGAAATGACCGTCATTCGCAACAAAGCTCGCCTTGTGGCCAAAGGATACGCAGACAAGAGGAAGGATAGACTTTGAAGAGTCATTCACGCGGTAGCTAGACTTGAAGCGTCAGATATTCTTAGCCTACGCACTCACAAAACATCACGGTTTATCGATGGACATTAAGACCGCGTTCTTGAATGGAACTCGAAAGAAGAAGTGTACGTGAGTCGCCCGAAGGCTTCATCGACTTGGAACATCCGACTACGCCTACAAACTCAAAAGGCAATCTATGGTTTGAAACAAGCTCAGAGCGTGGTATGACGAATCGTCCTCTTTCCTTATCCTAAACAATTTCACCAAAGGAACAATTGATCCTACCTTGTTTACACAAAATGCAAAACGACAATTTGATTGTTCGATTTACGTGGATCGACATCATCTTTGGGTCCACTAATCCGAATCTTTCAAAACATTTTGAAAATCTCATGAAAAGTAAATTTGAAATGTCCATGATGGGGAACTAAAATTTTTTCTTGGTTTACAAATACATCGGTCCCCTCGTGGAATCTTTATAAATCAAGCTAAATACACAACCGAGATTTTGAAAATCATGGTATGGATAATTGTGACTCTATTGAACACCAATGGTAACTTCACCAAAATTGGAGCCGATTTGTTTGGGAAACATATTGATCCGAAGAAATATCGGAGCATGATTGGTTCTCTCATGTATCTCACCGCTAGTCGACCGATATTCATTTTGTCGCTTGCTTATTAGCACGGTTTCGAGCAAAGCCACCGAACCGCACCTCAAAGAGGTTAAACGGATCTTCGGGCACCGGAGACATCCATTCACATGGGACTTTGGTATCCGAAGGAACCGGATTTGATCTAATTGCCTTTTCGTATGCGGACCACGCAGTGATCAAGTTACAACAAAAAGTACATCCGGAGGAGCACAATTTTGGGTGAAAAGTTAGTCACCGGTCTTCAAAGAAACAAGATTGCACTGCACTTTCAACCGTCAAGCCGAGTATGTGTCTCTATCTCGTGTTGTGCTCAAGTTCTATGGATGAGAACACAACTCACGATTATGGCTTTACTTTCGATAAAATACCTATGTATTGTGACTCGAAAAGTGCCATAGCCATATCATGCAATCTGCTCATCACTCAAAGACTAAGCATATCCGTGTCCGCTACCACTTCATCAAAGAGTACGTCGAAAATGGTACTTTTGAATTATTCTTTGTGAAGACCGATTACCAACTCGCCGATCTATTTACTAAAGCCCTTCCAAAAGAAAGGTTTGACGATTTAGTTCGACGACTTGGAATGCGAAGCCTCAACCCCGAGGATTTAGATCGCCTTCGAATCTTCTTGAAAATGATTTTCCAAAGTCATCAGAATATTTTTGAAAACAAAATACAAAATTTGAAAAACCAACAAAAGCAAAATATAAAAATATAAAACTTTCAAAAATACAAAACAATATAAAATAAAAATCCAAAAATATTCTTCTCACGACATGTCTCTTGTATAATCGATATTCAGACGCTTCTAGAAATGTCATTCAACAATGATACTGCATGTACAGATGCTTGAGCGAGACTTATTTAAATGTTTTTCAAAACATGTCGCTTCTCATAATTTCTTCAAAATGGCTTTCAGATACTTCAAGACGAAACCCGGACCAAAATGATGACTTTTGATTATTTTCAAATCAAAACTCGTGCTTTTTAATGAAAATCACTAGTGTACGCTTCAAAGGCACTACATTTAAAATGGTGAGAAATCATCATCATCTTGAGCACCTTTTCAAGATTGTGCAAAAGATTTTCAAAATCTTTTAAAATATTTTGTGCTCAAGATAACTCCTCTAAAACCCTTTAATTGATTATGCTTTATTAAAGGGGAGTATAAAACAAAATGTTCCAAATTCATGCTTAAATCATATCCGCTTGTCTCCCTAAAAGATTCTAAAATGATTTTAATCCGTTGATATAAAAATATCACGATTATGCTATTTTGAGGGAGGAGACGTGATTAAAATGTGATCAATAATGTTTAATGATCGGTGTTTGAATCTCATAATGAGCTCGACTCGAGACGGAACCAATGAATTGACGAGGAATCATGTACCATCTCGAGAAACTTTCTATGGACTTGACCAGACGGTAATAATTTCAAGCTAGTTCTCTAGTGATGTAAACGTGTCTCGAATAGGTCTAGTTCATTTAAAGTCGATCAATTCAAAAGTGCGAACTCTACTTTCACTGCGCGATTTTGCCAAAACTTATAAGCACATGTGAAGGGGAGTGTTTCAGAAAATATAAAACTCTCGAGTGTTCCAAACATGTTTTCAATCATAAACACTTTGAGAGATTTTCAAGAAAATGGTTTTATGGCAACAATAGGACAACCATGGAGTTATAAGGTGACTAAGGATAGGAAATTGTCTATGATCCGCCAGAGTCGGAGGGATCTACCCAAGGACATCACAAATAGTTAGTATTAGAAGTCCTTAGGAATGATTGAAAAAGGAGTAATGTGAGAAAGGAGAAAGAAGGGTTGAAGAATTAAAAAGAAAAGTAAAAGAAAGGGTGAAAAGAAATAGCCTCCATTATCAACCTTAGGCGTAAACCGGTTCAATACATATGCTATTGGTTGTCACTTAGATGACGCCGGTATTGAAGACAAAGATGTCATGGACCCAGGACGACCGCACTAAAACTCCTAGCCACTCAATTCCTCTTAAAAGGATTTGTTTCATTCTCATTGGGAACCCTACATAATCTATTGACCTTCTCTAGAGTTGGTTGGTATTGAAGAAGAGACCCTCTCCCTAGTCTCCGCCAGAAAACTAAAATGCACTATTGAGTCTAGAGCCACGAGATTCATTAAAAGATCTCATAGGAACACATGACATGACATCGCTTGTTGTTCATCAATAAGGACACAAGTGATATATTTTAGAGTCCCACGCAGTCTTAGCAACCGCCGTAACATTTATGAGAAGTTTCACTTCGTGATCTTCAATGATTGAATGGAAACTCCCGCTGTGGTCAACATCAAGCGCCCCGACATCGTCACTTGTAACTCCCCGTGGATTACGCTTAGTGTGTCTCAAACGGTCTACAACAGGTGATGCTTCGTGTACCTCAATGACTATCTCGAATCAGAGGTGTACCTCAGACATCGCGTTATCTCACTTGTGGGACTCCAGTTCAGAACGGCCCTTGTGAGAATTAGAGACGGTTTTCACACTATGTCGTTAACACCTCAAATTCAAACTTGTAAGTGCTTAACCGCTTATTACTAACCTGCTTTTATGTTTTCTTCTTATGGAAGTCGGAGCGGATTGATCGTGCGATTTTCCACATGCTCATACCAACAACACATGAAAGTTCTCATCAAAATCAAAGGCAACACAAAGTCAAAGATGATTCTTCGTCAATGTCAAAGAATCTACAAAGTATAAAGACTCGAGAACTACATCATTGGTAACCAAAAGACAAATAGAAGTGTGAGCATGGTGAAGAAAGGTGTGGAGACACCTAAACAACGAAGTTGACAACGGTAGACAACCACATGAACTGATCACAAAGCATGAAGGAACAAAGATTCAAGACTATTCTATATCTACACACAAAGTTCAAGCTCGAGAAAAGTAAAGACCTAATCAAGTGGAGCATCATTTGAATGACCACCCCTTAGGGGGAGATTGTTAGCCTTAATAGTTTTTATTAGAAGTGATGGTCATTCACGATTAGGAACTTTGTAACGTGTGTTAGATATCGTGCTAGAATAGTCAACGGGCTCGTGGATTGAGCTAAGCTAATTGGCTAGACGTTAAGTTAAGCTAGCCTTATGAAATATATTATCCAATCCAAGCCCATAGAAAGCCCATTAGGGCATCTTGTATTTAGAGTATAAATACCCCTCAAATGGTCATTTGAGGGGTGTGCTTGAAAGTGTGTGTGTGTGTGTGTTTTCTTCCTTCGCATAACATACACGGTTTGTATAACATCAAGTCACCATCTTTCTCATCTTTATTTCTTTCATCTTCACGCATAGTTTGTGTTTGTGGTTAACGTGTTTGTACGCGTATAGTGATATACGTGTTGGGTTTGTGATAAGGTTGATAAAAGTAAGGTCCCACACCTTCACAGATTCAAGCGCGTATAAACGAGGAAACAACTCGCAAAAGGCTGAATCTCCCTTCCAAATGTCTAACCAGAAGTTTGTACTATTTCCATTCCCTATTCGTTTGGAACAAAAAGACATGAAATCAAGACCTTTAACTTTTAAGTAGTTCATTTCCCGTAGAATAGAGCACCAATTCGAACTGTAGCGAACCGGATGAGAATTAATCTTAACCTCATAAATTGCTTGAATAGCATGATACCAAAGAGAGCCATCTTGCGACACAAACCTCCATACCCATTTAAGGAGAAGGTCATGATTAAGGGCGTAAAAACTAGATGCGCCTAAACCTCCTTTTTCTTTATAAGCTAAATCCTGATTCCATGCGACCCATGTAATTTTCTTCTCCGACGGATCAGCCCCTATGAAGAAATTGTTGCGAATGGACTCCATTTCTTTAAGGATACCTTTAGGAGTTTTAAAGATAGACATATAGAATAGCGGGAGGAACTAAGGATGACTTCAATAAAGTGAGGCGCCCACCACAGAGAGAGTTTTAGTCTTCCATTTGAGAGACCGGATCCGAGTTCGAGAGTAACGCTCACCAAGCCTTATGACGAGCCATATTTTCCCCAACCATGACGCCAAGATATCGAAATTGATTCTTCATGATCGAACACCCAATAGAAGCAGCTGCCAAACTAACATCAGAAGTGTGCACCCCCACACCTAAAAGCTGACTTTTGTGAAAATTAATTCGTAAACCCGATGCAAGATAGAAACAATGGAGAACATTTGTGAGACTGCAGAGGTTGTCATTTGACCATTCCCCTATAATCAAAGCGTCGTCCGCGTAGAATAAATGAGAAATGGATAGAGAATTGTTAAGCCAAATCCCCTTGAAAATACCGGCATCAACCACTCTATTAAACGAAAGGTGAAGCGACTCCATCACAAGAATGAAAAGTAAAGGATCCAAAGGATCTCCTTGCTTGAGACCACGGTGAAATTGATCCTCGTTAGTGGGACTTCCATTAACCAAGATAGAGGCCTTAGCAAAGCAGAACGTACCTTGAATCCATTGACACCACTTCGAACCAAAACCAAAGGCCTTAAGGACATCAATTAAATATTCCCAGCGTACTGAATCGTAAGCCTTGGCAAAATCAATCTTAAAAAACCTAACTTTTTACATCTCCTTTGCACCAATCCAAAATCTCATTGATAATAAAGGGTCTGCCTAAGATTTGTCTACCAAAGAATGAATGTCGATCGGTGTTGGAGACAATATCCGAGATTACCATAGCTAAACGGCTAGCCAATATTTTCGTCACCACTTTATAAATACTTTCATCGACTAATCGGCCGATAATCGACACGTGTTTGGCATCGCGAACCTCGGAATAAGCGCAATAAAAGAAGAGTTACAACCGTTGGAAACACTCCGCTAGAGAAAAAATATTCGACCGCTTCGCACAAATCGGACCGATCAAATCCCAATCTTTTGAAAATTCAACGAAACCATCCGGACATGGGGACTTATTGTCCCTGAATTCCACACCGCCTTACGGATCTCATCACGAGATGTTGCTCTCAAATCGAAAACCTGGTCACCGACACCTTTTAGGAAAGCGAAGATAATTTTAGGCCCAACCCAATGGTTTCGAACCTAGTTGTAAAGTGATCTAGAAAAGCTTCCTTAATGGTCGTAGGATCCGTTTGCCATAAACCATTGACAAATATCCCTCTAATAGAAAGTTGAGACCTTCTCTTATTGATGATTCCATGGAAAAACTTTGTGTTCTCATCACCCTCGATTGCCCATTTTATCTTAGATTTCTGAAACGCGTCCACAGCTTCTATGGAACTAATATCATGAAGTTGGCGTGTAAGATCTTGTCGTCTAGCCAAGCGAGGTTCAGCAACCTGACCACAATCAATTTCCTTGTCTATAGCAGAAAGTTCATCCATAATTGCCTTCTTATAGCTATTAAGATCTAAACGTTTAACTTTGATCCAATTTCGAATAGAGGACTTAAGGTCTTGAAGTTTCTTCTTGAAACGAATCATAGCATTTCTATCTGAATGCGAAAACGATCTCCATGTTTGATCCACCATAATGTCGAACCCATCATAATTAAACTAAGAATGGTAGAACCGAAATGGAGTAGGACCAAAATCCACATGGACCTCATGAAGAAGGATTGGCCGGTGATCCGAAAGGTGCCGGTCGAGACATGAACCTGAGATAGATGGAAAAAGAGAAACCACTCCTTCTGATATTAAAAATCGATCAAGCTTTCTCATTTTTGTCGCCGACGGATGAGACCAAGTAAAAGAAGCACCCTCCAGTTTAATATCAATAAGACCCGACGATGAGATAAATTGATTAAAAAACCTAGCACCGGAAGAGATAAATTTGGAACCACGTCTCTCGTATTTAGATCTCACCTCGTTAAAATCAACCATGAGAACAACTTCGACATTCCATCGCCCAAGAAGAACCAATAAATAATCCCATAGCTCTCTTTTAAGGGAAGTTTGTTGAGGAGCGTAAATAGATATAAACAGAAACTTAGTATTACTCGGGATTCAAGTCCCGTAAACAGGTATGAAATTGTCCGACACAGTAACAAAATCTTTTTTGAAGAAATCTTTCTCCCAAATGCATAAAACCCCACCAGAAAAGCCTAATGACTCACTATAGATGAAGTCGAAATTCGAATTACCCCACATGAATTTCACGTCCATTTGTGAAATTTTATCCAATTTCGTTTCTTGAATCGCTAAAAAATTAAGATTATTTTTAGATGATAACTCCTTGATCCACTCCTTTTTAGTCTTGTTACCAAGACCTTGAACGTTAATAGATAAAATATTCATCTAAAAACCAAATCATCTCCTTGGTTTCCGATAATGCTCTCAATATCTTTTTCACACCCCTCCATAGAAAACCCTATAGCTTGACCTACCTTGATAACTTCTTCTAAGACTCCCAAAACTGATCCACCTTTGGAACCTGCTATATTTCTTCTGGAATCATTAGAACCTTCCATTTGTACCTGTTGTGAAGCATTCACATCCTGTGCAATATTCTGAGAAGAACAATCATTATCCATGGAACCGTGACCATCTCCTATATTTTGAAGAGTACCTTTCTCTGAGACCAGGTTATCGGGGGTAAAGCCAGGAGGATGGGATAAAGATGGACTTGATCCGTGTGGTATCTCATCGGATTTTTTCTTATTCAATATATCATAAATGTGGAACGGATCTTCTGACTTGCTCGAGACACCGTTGAGACACTCAGGCGAGATATAGTTATCTCCAAAAACAGTTTCAGCAACACCTTCTATATTACTATTGATGAATTCACCTTCCTCCTCCTCGCTAACGAACGGCAGATTATCATTAGGCCTCTCGCCATGAAGCGATTCATCATCCGATGAGCTTACATTTTCCTTGTTAACCGAAAAACTAGGGTTCCAAGTAAGGGTGTCATTGGGTGATTCAACCCGACCCAGTCAATTCGGTCGGTCAATCGGTTCAAAATTATATTCGGTCAATCGGGTCAACCCAATTGAATCGAAGTTCTAAACAAGGTCGGGTTCGGTATATATTTTAGCCTTGACCGACCCAACCCGATCGACCCGGCTCAACAACACTTTTACAATGTAAAAACTCGGGTTGACCCAAACCCCGAATTGACATGGGACCCGAGTTCGACCCGAACTCGAGTTGACCCGAACCCGAATTGACCCGAGTTCTAAACAAGGTCGGGTTCAGGTATATTTTTTTAAGCCTTACCCGATTTGACCCGACCCGAGTTGACCCGAACCCGACCGGGTCAACCCGAATAACACCCCTAGTTCCAAGTGAATAGCTCCTTTGCCCGAACCATAAAAACCTTTCCTTTAACAATGATCTTAAATGATTCCAAGATAGATACAGGGGATTTAGTGAGAATACAAACCCGTTTGCGACTATAAGAAGGCACGAATTGATCTTCAATGTTCAAAGTCTGACCCCATTTTTTACCAATTTTGGGGAACGTATCACTTGTCCAAGCATTAAGAGGTACACCCTCGATATCTACCCAAGCGATACGCTGGTCGCTTACAAAGTCAAGTGGAACTTCTTGAATGGTCTGAAACCATATCCATTTATATGACTAAGCTACTTACTATTAAGTGTTACAAGCATGAGAAACTATGCATTCAACACACTTTGTCACACTTCAACACACTTTAGACATGTTCATTGTTAGCTATAATTAGGTTAGTGACAATATGAATAAGCTTATCATGGAATTTATTTATTGATTTATCATGTATGTCGTAAGCCCAAATCTCCAACATAACGTAGTTGTAAAACTTGTTGGCTGGTATTCTAGCAGTTAACTGCTTTGAAATGTGTAATCGATTTAGGCGGGGAGTAAGTTGAGAGTCATCGATAAAAAATGTTTAGAAATATTAAGACAACTATTAAGTTCAAAATGCATCAAACGGAGTTTTGATCGAGTTAACCTCAAGTTTGATTGATTTTTTAGTTTTGACCTTTTAGCAAGTAATCACTCAATACGCTGCCTTATAATTATTGTTTTGCAACATTATTGCCATATAGTGGTTGGGGCCATGTGACTTAAAACGGATGTTATGAGTTCAAAGCTGGTTATCGTGTCCTTTAGTCATGGTTAATTATTTGATTTACCTTTTTCATATCAACTGTGAGATCGATCGGTGAAGTTACTCAAATGGTCAGTTACCTTATTATACTTTATACTAACCTTTATATTGCGTGGGAAATGACGTAGTTTTAATTCTTAATGACGTAGTTTTGAGCTTTTTTTGTCGTTTCATATTTTGTGAGGGGATAACGATGGTCGTTTTGATACTAACTTTCCGTTAACTTAACATGGGATGAAAACAACATAGTTTGACATGGGAAAGGATCATGGGATGAGAAAAAGAAAGAAAAGGTGCACCCGGGTAGATATAATGATTTGGAGCTTAAAACGGAGGTAATTATATGGCTAAAGGGATGTGATAATAAGTTATTGGTTTGTGAATAAGCGGCCCCTCTCACGTCACCAATAAGATATCGACATATAGTTTAGATGTAATTAAGATACCATTTGCGTGACGATCAATCAACGCCTTTACCGTGTTCCATATATCAGGTGAACTACAAAATTTATCAAATCTTTTTGTTTATTAATATTTGTTTCAAGCTCTATAGAATTTATATCCAGTCAACAGGTGGTCACCAACAAGCGATTAGCCGCCGCCATGCCACTGCTAATGGCTTAGTGGATGTAAGATAATGGTTAGTTGGTTTTATTATTATTGTTTGTTTTTAAATCTGTTTTTTTATAAAGTTTATGGTATTTGAAATTGGAATATTGATTGTCACAAATGAAGTGGGGTTTATTGTTTTACAATCTTTTTTTTAATAAAAAGTTTGTACTTTTGTTTATGGGTTTTTTTTAATTGCAGGTTACAACTATTTTGAATGAGATTCATGGATTACAAAGAAGGCTAGAGTGAAAAACAAAGTTACATTTACAATCATGTGTGTTTGTTATTTTGATGTTTTTTTGGCGTGTTTATTTGTTACGTGTTTTTTTTTTTTTGTTTTTTTTAATAAGAATTTTTATATCTCATTAAAACAGACTTCTATAACGGATTACAAGTCGAATACCGAGTTAAGTATCTAATTACGTCACAATTTCAAAGTTTAAGCAAAAGTAACAATGCATTAGTAATGTCTTACATAGTTTGTTACTTTTTAGTTTCTAGTAACTAAACGGGTGAAAATTTTATGTCATATTTTTTGTACAATAGGAGATCACGCGTAGATTATATTATTTTTTCCCACCCAAGTGTGTTCTTAATGCTTAAATACACCAACATACAAATGGATTTGTTTTATGAAAGTAGATTAGAAATATTTTCTGATTGATTAAAACCGCTATTAAACATTTTACTTATTAATTTTTTTACGAGGAATTCAAATACCATCCATGGAAAAACATATATAAACCTTTTGACTTTGTAAATAAAACGAATCATAGTTTACTCTTTAAATTTAGATAAAAGATTAGGGACAAAAGTTTATCTACATACCAAGGGACCAATCCTCACATTTCATTCATTTTGATCTAATGGCTTAGATTAAACCTGATTTTTATACTGCAGGGGTATTTTATTCAATATAAAAAGCATTTTTTACATTTGTTTCAATTAAACGCTCTTTTAATTTCACACAGGCAGGCAAACGGGCAACAAGTTGTGCCGCAACCCCCTTTTGAAAATACGTGTTTATAATATATGTTTGTGTAATTAGCCGTTTGAGTTGATGAAGAAGCACGAAGAGGTGCCGCCACTGCACCACTGCTGTTGCACCCTCACCGCCATGTTTTTTATAATAAGGTTAGCTCAATGTTATATGACAAAATGGAAGAGTCACGTGATATGCACGTGACTAGTTTAAACAAACCCAAACACGCCCTTAACCAACAATAGCACGTGCAAATCCTCCTTCCTCCCATCCTCCTTCCAGCTCTATAAATAGTTTCATCAGTTCATTTTCTCATTTGAGCCAAGAATTGTAATCAGTTTCTCTCTCAAATTCTCTCGAGTTTGTATTGATTGTAATCATTCAACTCTTATCAATAACATTCGGTTACGGATCTTGTTTCTATTCCATAGATTCCTAATCGCTTGTTGCCATTGTTGTGATTAACTACCAGTTATTGAGAACTCTAGTTAAGCATGTTACAATTGGTATCAGAGCTCTTTCTTGGCACCAAAGCTCAAATCCGCCATTGATTCTTGGCATTAAAAAAAAAAAAAAAAAAAAAAAAAAAAAACTTGTGTAATCGCCATTGGTTCCGTTGAAAAGTTGTTATAGTTAGTTAGTTGTTGGAACTGAATCAAGAAATTGTTACAATCTGTTGTAGTTGGTTAGTGGGGAGTCAAAGAAACGATAGTCGCCAAGTGTTTGATGAAATGACAATGTTAAAGGATATCCAAAATTCAGTTGGAAGTTTGTATTTTGAGGGCGATGGGGGTTATTCGATGGTTAATGATAGTGATAGTGATGTGCTTTTGGGAAACAACTGTGGAGGAAGTGGTGGAACTAGTAAGGGTAAAATTGATGCACATGAGGTGTTTGTCGAAATGACAATGAGTAGATTTCTTGAAAAATATGGTACGGTTAGCAATTATTATGATTCATTTAATTCACATTGGTCTTCGATTCTGACAAAAGTAGAGGACTGGTATCTAGCTGATCTTTTTACTTGTGGGCTGCCTGTTGAAATCAGAGACAAGGTTAGAATTTTTAAACCCAAAGACCTTTCGGATGCATGTAGTTTGGCTTCATACAAGTATTTGCTTACAATCTCATGAAAAGAAGTTAAATGAATCAAAAGAAAATGAAATGGAAGAGTCACGTGAAGATAATGGCATGGGCAAGGAAATTGGGTGTTTGAAATTGACTGATCTTGATGAAAATGTGTTGCATAACTCAAGTAAAGTGTGTGATATAAAAGAAGGTGCCACATGTGATGACCTGCAGAGTCACGATGAAGAGAGTATAGAGAACAAGGAAGTAATAAGTTTGGTGAATTTGGGTTGTGGTAAATCAGATGTGAAGATGGATTCAGGTGGAAGTGGGAATTCAAACTTCGAGGCTAAGCATGTCAAACAGATTGTGGTAAATTCCAGTAACAGGAGTGATAAGAACTTTAACTTCGACAAAGTAGAGATAAACCGAAATGAGTATGAAGATAGTGATATTATTTTAAGAGATTTGTTGTTGGGACAAATTGTTACTGATGGCCAAGAAGTTGAGAAAAGAATTGATGATGCTACATTTGAGTATGATGTTCAATGATTTTAGAAAATATTCATCATAATGAGGAATCACGAGTCAACAAAAGAAGTCAAGGAAGTTGTTGAACAAAGGTGGTATGTGGAATGGCCTAACATGAAAAAGGCAAGTTACATTAAATTCAAATTTAGGGCAAATTTTGGAAGTTTGATAGGTGGAAATGGTGTAAGGGAGGAAGGTAGGTGGCGCAAAATGTGAATGTAAGTACAAAAGGTGAACTTCGACATTTGAAATGGCCTCGAGAAAGAAAGATGGGTGGAATCGTGGTGCTTGATGGAATCGTGGTGCGCTGGCAACCTGTAAGGTGTTCATTGATGAGTTATATGTAGTTGGGAGGAAAAGAGGAGCGAGTTTAGAATGTGAAATTGGTGAAAGGAACAAACACTTCAAAGCTTGTTGGTCGAAATGGATGGGTTTTCGGCCAATACGGGTGTTTTTGTGTTGGTTGCTGCTAATAGATCTGATAGTGTTCTTAGTACGGGTTTGTTGCGATCAGGAGGGTTTGATAAGGAGTTGTTCATGGTGTCATTCAAAGCTTCTCTTGGGTTGAAAGAGCTGTTTGATGTTGATGAAAATGGGTTCACAGCTAACAAATCTGTTGTAACCAAAAGGAGTGTGGATAAAGTTGAAAACTATTTGGTTAAGTGTTGGCAATTTGGAGGAGCTGTTTTTGGGATTGTTTGAGAGTTCTGATGGTTTGGATACAACATCAGTGAGGTGGCCAAAGAGGCAAAAGGATAGAGGGAAAAACGAAGTTATGGTTGTTTGGGTAAGAATGAGGATTGCTAGCACACTTGTTGACCGAGAGTGGGAATGTTTGGGTTTGAGTTGCTGATATGGGATGTTGGAGCTGATGCTTAAGGTTTCGTATAACCCTGATTCTTGAGTTCAAGAATCTTTTAAGGGGGATGGAATGTTATATGACAAAATGGAAGAGTCACGTGCTATGCACGTGACTAGTTTAAACAAACCCAAACACGCCCTTAACCAACAATAGCACGTGCAAATCCTCCTTCCTCCCATCCTCCTTCCAGCTCTATAAATAGTTTCATCAGTTCATTTTCTCATTTTAGCCAAGAATTGTAATCAGTTTCTCTCTCAAATTCTCTCGAGTTTGTATTGATTGTAATCATTCAACTCTTATCAATAACATTCGGTTACGGATCTTGTTTCTATTCCATAGATTCCTAATCGCTTGTTGCCATTGTTGTGATTAACTACCAGTTATTGAGAACTCTAGTTAAGCATGTTACAATCAATATATAATCTTTTAGTGATTTCGATAAAAAGGTTAGCTCATAATTTGAGTTTTGTGATTTTCATGATGAGTTGCTTATTTAGAAGTGCTTATAAGCTATATACATATGTGAGAAATATGCAATCCCAAACAACATGGAAGTATTAACGGTGAAAATCACAGTTTTTAAAAAGTAGTCTTGGACATGCTTTGCAGAATCGGGATTTTTTTGTGTGGCTGACTTTTGGTTTTCACTATATGAACATTTGAAGAGTGATGGAGTTTTACTAATTATGTAATCATAGAGGAGATTTCACATAGATAACGAACAAACCGAAAGGAACCGGCTTTTTCTTACTCGAACTAATTAGTAAAGGAAAGCAGGAGCAATACCAAATGGTTTACCTCGATGATTAGTGAGTCATTGTGAAGCTTGCAGTGGTAAAACTTTTAGCATACATTATTTTCTGCCTAAAATGATCATTCTTTAAGGTTGTTTTTTCAGAGCATATTGTACATTGGCCAACGTTAGAAGTCAGGTGTAACTAAGTTCCAAACTGTGGCATTCTTTCTTCTTAACAACAAACTTTTAATATTCTTTGAATCTGATTGAAGTTTATACGTGGTTGGGATTGCGGTTTTTTTAAAGGCATGTATCAATACTCTTTTTCACTACTACAAGAGATAAAATACATATATTTACTTCTTAAAATGGTTTGCCAAACACTATTTGTTTTTACTCATTGCAGGTATGTCAAGAGCAGTTTTGTGGACTTTCTAAGGATGTGGCTGAGTAGGATTTGGATATAGGTAAACTTCGATAAACACAAAAATACAAATCGTTATATCAGATTTTTGACATTTTATATTTGACATTACTAATTTTATTTGAACGTGGCAATGATGCGGGTATCTCTTTGGGGCTTTTACCGCTACAAGTGGTAAAATTGCCGAGTTTACATGAAATGTGGCACTGGTGCAAGTATTTTGATTCATCACCATACATAAAGAACTGATACTTTTTAATGAATACACAAGGTAAACCGCAGAAACTAATGCTACAGTCATTCGGACTTTAGCATTACTACTAATTCAAATGGGTAGATGAGTGACTTGGCATAATCTAAAAAAATAATAGTTTTTCAGTTTTAATTGAATAAGTCAGTGCCAAGTTGAAATTGCTTTGTGTTATGTGGTTGCACTTTTCAGTGATTTTTTTCCAACTGCATAATTGATTGAAAAAAAATAACTAATTTCAGGTTGTTAAGGAGAATATGGCTGCAAAAGTTGACGAGCAGAATGCTGATGTTCAACGGTTTGTAAGGAAGGCTGCATATGGTTTACGGCTAGCAAGGGGGTGGCCATGTCTATTGATGGCAAGGCGGTAACTGTTACTTAATGATCGTTGCACTATTGGTACATGTTGCAACATGAATGGTTAAATATCAGCTCAAATGGGTATTTTGGGTTGAATAGCTCAATTAGGAATATTAGTTTGAACATCGACAATTTTGAAATCTTAAAACATGAAGAAAAAAAGAACTATGGGTGATCTACGTAGTTAATTTATTTTGATATAAAAACATATGGCTCCTGAGTTACCATGTGCTTATTTGTCACTAACATCTGCTCCTTTTTATGTATGCAGGAACGGACGTTCAACTGTCATATGGGTTCCATATATAGTGAAAATTAAACTCAGAATATTTCAAAAATCCGCCGGCTAACAAGGTACCACTTCGTCTATCGCTTTCAAATAGTTATAGGCATCCGCGTTTTCTTAAATAGCTAAAACAATCCACTTTATACCAGCTTTGATTGGTGAAGTAACAAAGTTGGTTCAAAGGTCTATCGTGAGCTTAATTCAATCCGCTTTTTCCTCCCCGTATTGATTCGTAGAAAGAAACTATTTATGCATTGAAGTATGTCTTGGTGGAAGTACCCAATGAAATTGACAATGATATTAGATGCTTATTCAAGCTTATAAAAAAATGTAGAATTTCTGAAGCTGGAACTTTAACAACTATATTTCCGTGTCTTAGATATCCATTGAATAGAATGAAGAGATGCCCCGGAAATGATAAAAAAGCGGAAGTTGATAATAATGTTCCAGTCTAGGCTGAAACATACACTCAACATCACACGAAACTGGTCTATGCCTCTTGTAAGGTATTTAACAAGACGTCCAAAAATGACGGTTGAATATTAAAATGCATCGACCGCGACCCAAAACCGAATCCAACCTATAGGTAACCTTGCAACAAATAACTTAGCTTCATTGCTTAAAGAATCTCATATATGCAATTGGTACATGCAGGTATAACTTTAGAGCGTCTTTTACGGACAACTTCGTGACAACACAGTTTATGTTCTTCAGTCCAGCAGGTAACGATGCGACTGCGGTTGATTGTTGGGATACAAAAGGGGAGATCAATGGTAAAGGTAAATTTTAAATCAATTATATGCTTAATGATATGGCTGAAATATGGGCGGGTCATCTAAATCGAGTCACGGGTCATGTTGGGTCAAATTTCTTGATGCATCTACAATTACCTGCTGTCAAGAACAGGTAACCAACTTGAAATAAGCACATAAGTCTAGAAAACACGTTAATCCAAACACTTCTACAGTCATTTTCATAACTGCTTATAGGTGGCTACCCAAAGGCTGATCGAAGGTGATATTTGTAGATATATTTTAAGTTACATTGTTATAAAAGTTTTTTTTATTTGGATTGAGTTCACAATGGTTGCCGTTTTAGATACGGGAACATGGCTCTTCACAAGCCGTGGGATCTTCTCATGGACCTCCTGGACCTTCTTATCCAACTTCTGAGTTCGCTAATAGATCCATTGATAAGGATTTAAAAGGTACAATTTTGAGGGGTCATTTAAGCCCTTAATTGATCACTTTGTATCCGTTACTACTTAATTTCGCCTTTTCACTTTTAGGTCTCTTGAAGGAAAATTGTGGAATGACACTTATTCGGACGAAAAGGCGCGAATATATGAAGAAATGGCCAATGTCAAGAATCGAGACACTCAAGTCGCTGAATCGAAGGGACGGCGCCACACTTAATAGCGACGCCGCCGCAACACACCTTGAGACGACTCGTAAAGCAAATTGCTATTTTACAAGTGACGGCATCAGTTTAAAAGAGTAGGCGCCACAACTCGCACGACCTAGATTTGGATCCCGACGCGCCGAGAGGTTGAAGCCGACGGCCACAAGCATAAGGTGACGCCGTCACAGAGTTGACATGGCCAAGACGAAACCTAATGGCGGCGACCCGACGGCAGAATAATTAAAGAGTGACGTCCGCATATTGTAACTCTATATATAGAATTCAATTTTCGTGATTTGAGAGAGGTAGTTTTGTGGAGTAAAACCTAAACCGAACATAGGTCGTCTTGGCAAGATCTTAGGGTTCCATACCCTATTTTACAACAAGATAAGTGATTTACTTCATTGATTAAATATGTCTTCAATTGATTGTGTGTATGCTTGCTTGTTTTCCATGTCCGGCTATTTTACTTGTGTGTTTGCTTAGATCTATGAAACCTAGTTGTTAATTATTGTTAGGTTGTCTCTTATCTTAATTGTAATTGGCTTAGGAGTGTGACTAGGCTATCGTTGTGTTTAATGCTTGATAAATCTTTGATAGTTTATGAATGACTTAGTGGATTTCGTTTACTCAATCCAAAGATAACCTCAAAGTTAGTTTATGAATGACTTAGTGGATTTCGTTTACTACACTTAAAGGTGGCCTCAAAGAGTTAGGGAATGCACACCCTACAACGTTAGAAAACACAACGCGTTAAGAATAAGGACGTGACAATTCAACCATCAATAGGAGATAACTAGGGAGTAATAGCATCTAGGTAAACACATTTTTAATCATCATAAGAGCACACAACAATAGACATAGACTACACTCACCTTAGCTTAGATAATTAGATAAGTAGAGTAATCGGTAGAAATACCAACCCCCCCCCAAATCCAATACCTCGAGATTCGTACCTTTCTATTTTCTAAAAAATATAAAAAAGATAAAAAAATAATCTTTCTCAACCCCAACCTTAGCATAGTAATTTCTCACTAGCATTCCTATTCCCCAGAGATTGATATCAATTCCCGAGGCTTACCCTAATACTACACTACAATGATTAGGTTCACTTGGTGTTGAAAACTTGCTCGACTAAAAGGAAGTTCCTTTGACCTCGAACGCGCTGTACGCAGATCAAGTTTTGGCGCGCTGTCGGGAATAGAATAGCTAGTTATATTTTCACCTCGCTTAGGTTCCCTTGCTTGATTCCTATCAAGTAAGATTTTTTTCCCATTTTTAGCTTCCTCGTAGTCTATCCCCCTTCTTCGTGACCTTTGTTAGTAATCCCATCACTTTTCATCATGGAAGGTGATTATCAACCCACCACCAAATGACCCGCCAAGAGGCCGTACTCTTGGTGAATACTCAAGACCAAGCCACCTAGGCTATAGAAACACCATTGAGCTTCCCGACCAAGCCCAAAATACGGCTCTTCAATCCGACACCATCCGGTTGGTGCAAAACGGATGTGCATTCCATGGACTTCGTTCCGAAGATCCTAATCAGCATCTTAAGGATTTCCATAAAATCGTCGATTCCATCGACCTCGATGCTACTACTCGGAGACCACGCGCTTGCCTCTTCCAATTCTCTACGGGACCAAGCTAGTAATTGGCTTGAGCGACTTCCACGGCTCCATCTCAAGTTGGGATGATCTCACCTCTTATTTCCTTGCTCAATTTTTTCCACCGGGAGAACTACTAAGCTTAGGAATGGAATCTTGATGTTCCAACAACGTCAAGGTGAATCTCTCTATGAAGCATAGACTCGATTCAAGGACTTACTCCGCAGAGTCCCTCATCATGGCATTGATCTTTGGCTTCAAGTCCAACTCTTTTATGATCATGTCAACTTCCCAACTAAGCGATCCATTGACCAAGCGGCCGGTGGTAAACTTAGTGATCTCACCGCGGAAGAATCATGGGGTATAATAGAGGACCTTTCTCTATGACAACGGTTGGAATGACCCCGTGAGTTGCCCAAACCGTAAAGGCAATCTCCTTGCCTCCCATTGACTCACAATCTTCCGACCATAGGATGCTCGACCTTGAAGATCAAGTTAAATTCCTAATGAGCTCCTACAAAATCCTAAGTCTTCACGCCAAGTGAACAAAGTTTCTTCCTTGTGTGAACTATGTAGTGGTCCTCATAACACTCGCACTTGCACAAGACTCCCCGAACAAGCTTCCGTTGATTACGCATCCTCGCTTACCAATGGAACGGGAGGAAGATTCCCTACAACACCCGGACCTAGGACTTTCAATGATGCCCAAGAAGCATGGAAGGGCAAACCCGACTTCTATTGGGGACAAACCAAAGAATTCACATCTAATGATTTCTCATGGCCCCCATCTCACGGCCCTAACCAACAAAACATAGAAGGGATGTTGCAACACCTAGTCACATCCAAAGAATCTCAAATAGCTAAGCTCTCGGACCGTTTCAACCAACAACAAGACGAGATGGATAAGAAGATAGATAACCTTTTGAAAGCCATGACCAATAGTGATAGGAATGTTAACGCTATCTCAACTCCCGAAGCTTCCGGTGTAGAGATTAAGGACCCAAGTAAGTTAGCTAAACACGTTCAATTCATCAATACCATCACCTTAGTGAAACCTAATAGAACAAATGATGAAGAGAACCATGAGACGGTACTTGAGGTTAGTGAAACTCCTAGGAATGAAACAACCGAGGAAGTAGATGAAGTAGGCAATGACTATTTCAATAAGTTTCCTACGGAAGAAGAACTCTCTCGCCACCCACACTTAGTACGAGACCTTCGTCACATGTATGTTAGGAGAAGTCCTAGGATCAAGTTTGGGAACCCTTGGAATCTTAACATACCATGTTGCATAGGAAACCTTTTTGTGGCAAAGGCCTACATTGATCGCAAGTCCCCGATAAATATCATGACTAGCACCTACTATAATTGGGTAATGAAGAAGCCTATCCCAACTAGGCAAGATCCCGATAATCCTAGGGTTAGTTGCAATTTTCTTGGTAGAGTTAAGGGATTGCCCGTCTATGTAGGAAATTTCACTTTTCCTACGGATTTCATAGTTGTGAATGATATTAGTACGCCATAGATCCTAGCTTGTCCCACGTTATTCTAGGAAAGCCTTTCATAGAAAACACCGGATGACTTATGATCCGTCGTTAGGAATAGTGAGATTCAAGGATGAGACCGATGATGTAGCCTACCAAATGCCCTTTAAGATTGAGAAATTTTCATCACTATCCAATGATAAAAAAGAACTTAAGCTATCGGTCTACTATAGGAATGAGGAAGATAAGGAGAAGGGAGTTGATTATGTGATGAATAAGATTTTCGGGTTATATAAGGATTGCTTAAGACTAGGACCGGAATATAGAACGGATTGGGGAGAAGATGACTTTAGAAAGATGCATAATAGGCATTATTATAACATGGAAAACCCCAACAGAGACCGCCATGAGGAAGAAGGTGACGGTAATGAAGTAACGTAGGGCACGACTTGAGTCTAGCTACAAGACTCATAAATAAAGAAAAGCGCTTGGGAGGCAACCCATGCTTAATTGTTTGCTTGTTTGTGTGTCGATATCTTTTATTGATTGTTTATTCTCATGTTTGAACTTGTAAAATGCTTTATTTTGTCTTTAACCTCGCCTTAATTACATATAAAGGTATTTTACAGAAGGAATAAGTGTAGGGAGTATTACACACGTTTTCAACAAAAAACCGTGAACATGAGAATTACGATCATTAAAAGATATACATATGTGTTTGTTCGAATCAAATGCTTGTATCGAGTCATAATGGATGTTTTGCGTGAAATTTTTCCGATTCTAAAGATATAAATTTTCCGTAAAATCGCAGACCATTTCACGTAACTGACGCGTCATGGTCGCAAACTCGACGGCGTCAGAGGAGTAGAAACAACTTCGCTTTTCTCGCTTTTCGTGCTACTTATAAATTTTGAATTTTCCAGTTCTTAATTTTCCGTAAAATCAGAAACATCCATTCCACAAGCATTATATCCTAGTTTAGTAGAATCATATATACATTGTTACCGCCGATTTTACGCGAAGGTTTCGCTTTGTTTTCTTCAAGTGTGCGGGTTTTATTTATCAAGAAGAAGATACATAAGATTGGATGGAGTATTTCACGATACATTCTTCTTGAAGAAAGATTTAACCACTACTTCACACGGATCCTACCGAGCTAATCGGGAGTACTAGTTTCTTCGCTTTTAATTACCTTCCATTATAATAACTTTGATACTTTCGGGAACATTGGAGAGAATGTTCGGTTTAAGTGTGGAGGGAAAATAAACGGGAACTTTGAAACTATGCTTATCCTTGACTATTTGCTTTGTCCAATTTCATTTGTGTAATAAACCATGAGAAATATCGGTTAGGGTAATTTTGGCACCAAATTTAAAAATTTTCATGACATGTAGGAGTGGGCCATTAGTCTTAATAAAGCGTCTCATGGATAGGAAGTTATATGACTAGCACAAAACCCTTTACCACTTAAATTCCACCCAAAATGTGAGGATCACCCTTAGATTTGTAGGAATTAAAGAATTCCACTTTAATGCTTCGAGTGTGTATCGGTAGTATAATAGATTCTAGAATTTGTTTTGTGATACATTCTGAGATCGCTTGTGAGACTACACTTGTGTAGTTAGAAATAACTAAATGATAAGACGCATTAGGATAACTCTTGTTTAATACCCGTATTATAATTACTTTTCACATCGGTTGAGTAATTCCCCACACCCTTGCGTTGTACTCATCTTTAGTACACGATACCCTAGTTAACACCTCGAGCCTATCCTTTTCGCGGTTCTCGTGATGTTTCGGTTTTCCGGAATATCAATGAAGAGCATTGTTTACAATCCACCCCCAAATGTACACCCAAATCGCCTTAGCCTACCTTGTATGCACTCACTTTTAGTGCATTATTATCACACTAAACCCTTAGTTCAATTATCTAGTTGCTTGCATAAGTTGCTAAGTCGAGTCATATCCTTTGTACACAGTTTTGAGACGATTGGGACTCATGGGAAAAGTTAAATTTTATGAAATGACGGGAATGAACGTTAAATTCAAATTCCTTTTATTTACGTAATAATGTATTCCAAGTTTTTTGATCTTTTCAATTCGGGTCAAATTAGTGTTAGAGAAATAAAAACTCAAGTGTAGGGATATGCCTATAAATCCCTATTATTTTGATGTTATCGTAGAGGATGGTAGAGTAAAAGTGTATAAAAAAAATCGAAAAAAAATAGAAAAAAGAGAAAAAGAAAAAAAATAGAGTGTTAAAAACAAAAGAAAAAAAATGAAAAAAATATACGGGCTACCATCCTACATCTATCTTTCAATTTATGTTTGTTTGTTTCAAGTTATCTAAAGTTTAGAGTGTCGAGTCTTGGCTTAGCAACGCCATTCTTCTCATGCTTGTAACATAAAGATTTTGACTTGCCACCACTAAATCGCCTATCCCACCAAACCCTTTGTTTCCTACCGTAGTTTCTAACATTACAACCCTTTAAAAGACCTCTTGGATAGTTTTTCCTAGGTGCTTACGCCAAAAGCGATGGAGGTTTGATCTAGTCTCAAGCCTATGGTAATCTATGTACTAGGACCAGTTAATGAGTGTTTATCTTCCATTTTCAACTTGATATATTTCATATACACCCGTGAGATGAGAGTATCGAAACACCACTTGTGAGGTGCTAGTATGTAATTTCCGTGCTTGTTATGACTTTTGCGAGGCTTATATGTGTTGTGAATTGTTCTAAACTAATGTTTCATGACCCCTAACTTATAAATTAATTGGCTAAAAGCACATTTGCTTGAGGACAAGCAAATACCAAGTGTAGGGATATTTGATAAAGATTTAAAAGGTACAATTTTGAGGGATCATTTAAGCCCTTAATTGATCACTTTTGTATCCGTTACTACTTAATTTCGTTCCTTTTCATTTTTTAGGTCTCTTGAAGGCAAATTGCTGGAATGACACTTATTCGGACGAAAAGGCGCGAATATATGAAGAAAATGGCCAAAGTCAAGAATCTAGACACTCAAGTCTTTGGAATCGAAGGGACGGCGTCATACTAATAGCGGCGCCGTCGCAACAAACCTTGAGACGACTCAAAGAGCAAATTGCTATTTTACAAGTGACGGCATCGGGTTTAAAAGAGTAGGCGTCACAACTCGCATCGACCTAGATTTGGATCC
Organism: Chrysanthemum lavandulifolium; assembly: GCA_022545495.1. Taxonomy (NCBI): domain Eukaryota; kingdom Viridiplantae; phylum Streptophyta; class Magnoliopsida; order Asterales; family Asteraceae; genus Chrysanthemum; species Chrysanthemum lavandulifolium. The sequence goes on along the minus strand of CM040244.1, from coordinate 178,876,680 downwards.
CGACGTCGCCGAGGTTGAAGCCGACTGCCACAAGCATAAGGTGACGCCACAGAGTTGACGTGGCCAAGACGAAAACCTAATGGCGGCGACCCGCGACGCCACAATTAAAGAGTGACGCCGTCGATATTGTAACTCTATATATAGAATTCAATTTTCAAGATTTGAGAGAGGTAGTTTTGTGGAGTAAATCCTAAACCGAACATAGGTCGCTCTTGAGCGATCTTAGGGTTCCATACCCTATTTTACAATAAGATAAGTGATTTACTTCATTGATTCAATTATGTCTTCAATTGATTGTGTGTATGCTTGCTTGTTTTCCATGTCCGGCTAATTTACTTGTATATTTGCTTAGATCTATGAAACCTAGTTGTTAATTATTGTTAGGTTGTCTCTTATCTTAAATGTAATTGGCTTAGGAGTGCGACTAGGCTATCGTTGTGTTTAATGCTTGATAAATCTTTGATAGTTTATGAATGACTTAGTGGATTTCGTTTACTACACTTAAAGGTGACCTCAAAGAGTTAGGTAATGCACACCCTACGACCTTAGAAAACACAACGCGTTAAGAATAAGGACGTGACAATTCAACCATCAATAGGAGATAACTAGGGAGTAATAGCATCTAGGTAAACACATTTTTAATCATCATAAGAGCACACAACAATAGACATAGACTACACTCACCTTAGCTTAGATAATTAGATAAGTAGAGTAATCGGTAGAAATACCAACCCCCCCAAATCCAATACCCCGAGATTCGTACCTTTCCATTTTCTAAAAAATATAAAAAGATAAAAAATAATCTTCCTCAACCCCAACCTTAGCGTAGTAATTTCTCACTAGCATTCCTATTCCCCTAAAGAACGATATCAATTCCCGAGGCTTACCCTAATACTACACTACAACGATTAGGTTCACTGCCTAGGGTGTTGAAAAACTTGCTCGACGAAAAGGAAGTTCCTTTGACCCCGAACGCGCGTTGTGCACGTATCATCCATGATGGTACTTGGTGGTGAATGTCAGCTTATGCAACAACAACCATTTGTGATAGCAGCTGCAAAAGTTAGAGCACCATGATCACAGACAGATGTTGGGGGCTACTACTACTTTTTAATGCTCTGTTTCAACAGCTTCAGGTAATTATTTTTCAGCTCATTCATGTAATTTTATCTAATTTTGTGGGTTCTTGCAAAAACAATTATGTTGAAGGGTTTTCTTGCTATCGAATCACAAATAGAAATTTCGAAATGGCAATTGGTGACGGTGGTAATTTTTTCCAAATTCAGAAATTAACATAAGTTATTTTTTTAATAAAATTTTTTCTTCTTCAGAATATGGTCACTATAGCTGATGATCATACTCTTAAAAATGGAATTGTCAATTGAGTTTGGCTATGCTTTATTTAGTTTAACTTTTTCCCTTACCACAATTTACTATTCACATAGTAGTTACTAAGAAATGAGTTGCTTTTGTTTGGGGTAATTAACTACCTAGCCTTTAAATGAATCAGTTGATAATATACTAACATTTGTGATATGCATTTATGTTAGAGAATAGACGAAGCACACAGCTGTATTGTAAAATCCTAAAATTTGGATTCACATTTTATTTAATCATTTGAATTTAAGCTAAGTTTAATTTATAAATGTATGATATCAAAACTATATGTTATGAATAATTATGTTATAACCTAAACTAAAATTACTTAAAGTAAACTATACACTATAACTCTTAAAATGAAACTTTCCTAAACTAAACCTAGCCCCAATTTTCGTTTTCCTCTCCCTTGAATTCATATATATGAACCAAATTCTCACAAAAGATAAGAATAGGTTGATTTCCCTAAAATAATAGAAGATTACTTGCCTAATCCTAGCCTAATCACAAAACACGGTATTCTTTTTATGGTCACATTCTCCTTCCTTCTAAAAAGCCAAATTCGGACCTTCTTTTACTCCCTCCCTACACCGAATTTCATAAAACCCTAACTCCATAGTTTTTCTCTCAAGTTCAAGAAGAAGAAGAAGGAGATTGAAGACTGGTGCACTCCTAACCCTTTTGATCCTTCTTCCATTCGGCTTTTGGTATACATGTTTCCTCCTTGTTTTCCTTTGTTGTTTTCGACACACTTAAACATATATAACACCTAAAATCTGATTTGAATCATATAAAACATGTATGCTTATTTGTATAATAAAGATTAGGGTTTAAAAGGGTTTAGGGTTTTGTGTGATTTTCATGTGAGTATGTTGTCCAGATTTTGGGTCAGATTGATGGATGTCTAAATTGATGATGCCAACGTGTTTTTGTATGATTCTTGAGTCTAAAAATAAGTTCTTTTAGTGTACTTTCTGAAATTATAAGTTCCATGGTCATTGAAGGTCGAGAAGGTAGTCTTTTGATTTTTTAGAAGATTAGTTGTCAAATCTGAGAATCTGAGTCTGAAAATCAGTTGTTGTTTTTGATTTTTAGTTTTCAAACCATAAAGAGTTGAGAGCTCTAGTTGGACATGGGTGATGGTTAAGATATATGTGACATCCTAGAATTATTGTAGATTTTTTTGAAGTGTCTAAATGGATTAATTAATAAAAAGGAACTTTCTGTGTGTATCTGCAGTTAACTTTCTGGGTAGGTCTAGAAATATGATTTTTAATATAGTACTTATACTTGGTAATAAAATTTATAAAAATTTGTGAAGATACTTAACTGATATGGGAATTACAAATAATTTTCTTAGAATTTTTGGAGCTTATTTGGCAGATCTTAAAAATTATGAGAAACTGGTCCATAATTGAAATATAAACCCTAAAATAAGTTATAAGTATAAGTATAAATCATTAAAACCCATTTATAAGTTATGAATTGAACTTGTAAGTGATTTATGACCCCTATCCATGTAGATTTGGTGAAGAAAGAGTAGTCATCATCCTTTGTGTTCCGTCCTCTATTTATCACATTTGCTAAGGTACAAATATTCTATTCCTTGCTTATAAGGATTTTCCATGACTTCTTGCTTCTTGACTTTTGTCCATTTGTTATGATATCCGTTTGATATTCCTATTGATATGAGAGTCAGTTCAGTTAGATTCTTTGGATATATTTGATTCGTTATTATGGTATCGTTTGATTCGTTCGTTTCTCTCTTGTGACTTCAATATTCGCATTAGAATCCTTTGACACCTTGTAATCCTATTGGTATTATGACATCGTATGAACTATGAAAGCTTTTCTTAAATATATATCTTAATAATGTTTTGAGAAAAACTATTTTAAAATGATTTCTATGAACCTGATGTGATACCACTTTTATATTAAGATTTAAATGACTTTTATATAACTGCTTTTAAAAGAATATTTTTATGAAAACAATGTTTAAATAATTTTCACAATTTCTTAACCTTTTTTAGTACTCTTTAAAAATTTCTCATTTGCCATTCTGCTATTCTGATTCATAATCCATATTTGACTTGTGATTCATTTGCTATTCCGTTTGATATCAGATTTAGTTCAGTTGGAACTATTTGGTTGGATAATTGTTAATTATCCCTTATGCATATTATTGTAATTGCGTTATTATTCTTGCCCGAGCCATCTGTTTAGTTTACTAGCCATGGGGGTTGATATGATAAATAAGGCTTAAGGTTGGTGTGTATGGATGAAATAGTATAATAATATCAATATCAAAATAAACACGAGAATCGAATCGAAAACCTCTTAGGAAAAAGGTTAGTCAATCAAATCCCGTGAGTGAGATATGTGATACCGGATAAGGATATCCGGTCGCTTCCCAACGAGGTGTGAATTGAGAATGTCGCTTGAGGTTTGTTATTAAAATGCTCGATGTTTTGTGTTTTGTGTTTTGATTATGTAAAATTAAGTGATGGGAAAGTAATTAAGGCTAGGGAACAAAGTTAATGATCAATTAACTACTACTAAGCATACGAAACAATAAAATTAAGCTAAACTAAGTCCTAGGGTGCTAAAATGCAAAACGCGAAAACCCGGCTATTCCCGAGCCTCAAAAAGTGAAAATAATGCAATTTAAGGACTACGGATTTGAAACTAATTTTCCTACGCTCTAAACTACTAAAAATAATTTAAGAAAAAGCCGGGTATTTTGTTTTGACTTTTAATTATTTATTATGAATTAAAACTAATTTTAACTAATTAAATTATAAAAATACTAAAACTTTTGGAAAATTCAAACTTTTGTAAAAATACTAGATACTATGATAGACTTAGTAAAAATAAGTTAAGGTCAACAACTTACATAAATAAGTCGTTAAAAATTAAATAAGCAAATGGGCTAAAGGTTCAAAACGGTTAAATAAAAAGAAGAGAAATACATAACAATAAAAGAACGCAGGCGATTGTTGGGTTTGTGATGTTGTGATGTTGTGTGCGTGATAAGCGAAGGTCCTGTGTTCGAATCTGTGGTATTTTTTTTTTTTTTTGCGAAGTTTTTAGCAACAAGATAAGCAATTTCGAAAAGCAATTGAGTTAAGCAAATATTCTAGGAACATTAATAAGCTAAAAGTTACAGGAAATAAGCAACAAAAAGGGAAGCATAAGCAGTTTTTGGAAATCCTAAGCTAATGAGAATAATAAGCATACAAATAAGATAATAAGCTAGGCCTAAATAAGCACTAATAAGCAAAAGGTAAGCTAACCTAATCTAAAGGACTAATAAGCAACTAAGGGCCCTAATAAGCTGAGAACTAAAGCTAATAAGCTAAGACTAAAAGGTGCACAAGACTACTGATGTGGACAGCAAAACAGTCCTAAAGAGGCTTTTTCGAGGGCAAATTAAGCATTGATAAGCTAGGACTAAAATTTCATAAAAATGTGCAAAAGCTAGAGGACCAACCCAAGATTATGCGTACCAACTTTCAGACAATAAGGCCTAATATTAAACAAATTAAAAATCAAAAAGTGGAGCCTCTTGGACATGATGGGCTGCTGAAACAGAAACAAAAATTGGTCTTAATGGCAACTTTCTAGTGCTAAGTTAAGCTACATAAACTATCCTAAACGCAAATAAGCCTATGCTATGTCGAGTTGGGTAAGTAAGGATGTAGGAAAAGCAATTTTGAAAGAGTTTTGCTTAAAAATAAGCTATAAAAAAGAAAGGATGAGCAGCAGCTATACTGCTGCAAAACCTTTGACAGATTTTTTTTTACTTGAGTTATACTTAAAAAAACAGGTTGAAATCTTTTTAAAGACTAACTAAAACTTAAAACAAATTTGACTTGGAGAGTCAAAATGGGTAAAAATTGATTTTTTGGGTCCTAATAAGCTTAAGCCAAACACCCCTTTTATGGGGTGTAAATTTTTGAAAACTGATTTTATAAAAGCTAACTTGGGTTTTTACCTATAGAAACTAGTTAATGACTTATTATAAGCTAAAAGAAAATAAATTGGATGATGAAATAAGCAGTTTGACTAAATAAGCACTAAGTGCTTATATCACAGAAAAGAAAAAAACTTGAAAGCAGGAAATTAAATTTTTTTCTTTTTTCATTAAATAAAAAACACAAGTACAATTGAAAACTAAAAACTATTTTTAAAATTAAAACCTCACGCCTTTCAAGGCTACAAGTGCTCCTATTTATACTAAAATACTGGGTCTTCATATGCTCGAGTTGTGCTTTTGTGTGAGACAGTGAGAGATGGAGCCTTTGTGCTTTTTAAAGTCATCTCACCATCCATTTCAACTTGGAGTTGAGCCCAGGCTAATCACGCCTTTGATTTCTTGGCTTCTTATCCACATCCAATGAGGTGGTTTGGGATTGCCAAGGTGGCACTGAGGCCATGTGGGATGTGGGGGAGGAATGAGCCTGGTTATCAGTGTATGAAAGTGATATGAAGGGAAGAAGACAAAGGTGTTGGGTATCAGTTTTGGCGGGCAAAAAATTAAGCCGGGTTTGGTTTTGGGATTTCTGTTTTGGGTAAAGAAGAGGAAGAGGTCCAAAAGAAGGGGGGTCATGTGATTTAAAAGAAGGGGTTCAAAGGGTTATTTGAAAAGGGTTCAAAAAGGTTTAAGGTTTTTATTTTTAAAAAGTAAATAAAACTTGTATTTAGTGGTTTTTGATTTAAAACTTTTTTTTTTTTTTTTTTTTTTTTTTTTTGAAAGAAAACTTTTAATAAAAATTGGTTTTTGAAAAATAATTGGTTTTAAATAAAATTTAGGATTTGGAAAGAAAGAGTATTTTAGGATTTTTGTGAAAAGGTTAAAATGGTAATTTTGGGTTCGGGTGAAGGGTAAAATGGTAATTTGGATTTAGGGATAGGTTTTTCGTCTGATTCCCCAAGCTCACTCCCAAAAATGTATCCCGGGCTCTGAAAAATGCAGAAAATCCGCTTCCGGCTCCATCTGCAAAGCACGTTTTCCATTCCAAGCTCAATTCTGTCCGTTTTTGCCCTGTTTTCAATCCTTTGTACCTGAAACACATAAAAACACATTCCAAGGATATCTGCACTATAATTGGTTATATTTCCATGTTTTTTGGTCGTTTTTGCGGTCTTAGATGGGTAGAAATGATGAGTGAATAAGCACTCATCAAATCCCTCACACTATCAATTGCTAGTCCCTAGCAATCCGATCATATAAAGTAATGAAAGGATCAAAAATACCAAGAATACCCCGTTTCGACTTTTTATTCAATACTAGGAATTTAAACTTGAACTATAATAAATAAAATGCTCGATTCACAAAACATGGCATCATGGAACGGGATTCACACAAAATGGGTGTCTCCGGGGAATTGTAATCGTCATCCTCTTTTTTATACTCTCAAACCAAGCTTAAACTTATTGTGCAAACGTTTTTGTAAAATGCTAACACTACTTATATCAATAATCTATGTAAGTCGAGACTTAACTTTTTACTCCCGCAATTTATACAATTTAAGTGAGTGTGCTCATTTTCAAAAGTTTGACCATTGAAATCGACATTTGTTATGGTTGTTATCCACTTAACTAAAGTACTAACTCACCGGAAACGATGAAAGTCTAAGGATCGAAAGAGCCTTTTCCATGTTGCGGCTTTCTTCTCGGCACATCCCAAAACATAAATTTTAAGTGACCGGGCTTTTGACACCTCACAGAGAATAGTACCGGAATCAGCGGGAATTCGATTCCAAAGATTTACGAAGCTACCGTTAAGTTAAAACTAAACCTAAATGGATTACAACCAACGATAATTTAAAAATTCGAGATTCAAAGGTGAGATCACTCCATGTTGCGACTTTCTTCTCAGCTTGTCCTTTTAAGGAGGCTAGGTTTTCACCCTCGAGAATAGTATCGGAGCTTTCGGGATCTTTGAAATCAAGGATTTCCAAATTACCATCAAACTTTTAGACAACTTTGACGAAACGAGTTCAACTTCGATTTAAATTTAAGAAAAAGCAAGTTTAGACATTTATTCATAAGCAACTTAGTGCTTTTATTCACGCAACTCATATTTTTCATTTTCAACTTTTTCATCACTTTTTTCTTTTTCTTTTTTTTTTTTTTTTTTTTTTTTTTTTTTCACATTCATTTTGACTTTAACTTTTAAACTTGCAACTTTTGCATCATTCAAGCACTTTACGATACTTTCATTTTGCAACATTATTCGATTTTAAGAAAGTATGCTTTCTCGGAAATTTAAATAAAAGTTGAACTCGAACTCTAAATCAATTTTGCTTAAAACTTTTATTGTAACAAGACGATTTGAATGTTCAAAAGTTTGACAACGAGCACGATTTAGGTCCGATTAGTTAGCTTCGGGAGAAAAGCCATAGATTACTTATATAAGCTCTAAAGAGAACCAACTACTCCACGCTTAGCATTTTCATTTGCACAACGCGTAAAACCTTAGCCTAATGTTAAGAGAGCAGCTAGATCAACACTCTAGCAGAGTCGGGATTCCCCTTGTTCTAGCCGAATCAAGACTAAACTATCATTAACACCGAGGCATTAATGCCTTATTTTTATGCAAAGCACTTCTTGTAAATGTAAATACTTGACTTAAAGCGATAAAATTTTTAAAATTTTTGGTCAAAACGGGGGTGCTAGGGTACTAGAAGGTACATATGTGATCAAAATTCGTTTAGAATTCCCCCCCACACTTAGAATTGAATATTGCCCTCAATATTCAAAGTACCGGCCGGAGCCGACACTATAGAACGGAAAAAGGTAATACTACTAGCCAAGTATGGAAGCGAAATCTTTTTTCACAAAAGGATTTTATAAAGATATCCCTAGATAATCGTTAGCAAAAAGATCGGATATTGGGCGGCCGGATTGAAAACAGGCGCATCAATCATCACGATCTACGGGAATCCTGAAAACAGAGAGCAAACACCAAACAAGCAAACAACAGTGGGGGAAATCCCCCCCCCCCCCACACTTAGTGTTAGAAAGTAGAAAGAAGATAGAAACATGGGTGGACACCCATGAAATGCTACTGTTTTTGTTAACCGAGTCGCTAGCTTGACTCGACCCCGAATTCATTTGTCCTTGGGGAAGCAAGCGGAAGGGATACCCGGATCAAAGATGGTATCCTCACTCCGGAGGTAAAGAGAATGGGTGGTTTGGGAGGGAAAGAAAATGTCGGGCTCAAGCACATAAAGGTTAAATCCTCCCAAACTTACAAAAGGTTTATCAAGAAAGAGTGATCCATCATCCGGCGGTTTAGCGGGCGGACATCGGGATGACGGATCAAAGTGAAACGACTCCATAGAAGAAAGGAGTCCATGGTACAGAAAAGTGTTACTTGAAGGTGCAACAATGAAGGCATCCAAGATAGGATCCTTTTTCCGAATAAATTTGGTGATATGAATGTCTTCTCCGATGAGTATCCCAGGATTAAAAATCTTGTCCTCAGAGAGGAAGGAAATCAAGGTATCATCTACGTGAAAATCCTCAAGAGAAGAGGAATCACTCTCGGATAAAATTGTCGTGGGACCTCGGATCAACAAGCTCATCAATCGTAATCTTTGCTTCCTTTTCTTTCTTCGGGTAAAATGGATCATCGTATTCATTTTCTTCATTTGCGAAAGGAATTGAGTCGGTAGGAGCGAGTTCATCGGTGAACTCCTCGAGAAGTAAATCGATAGAAAAATCCTTAAGCTCGGGTTCCGTTTGTACTTCTTTGGTTTCTTCAATCGTGATCTCTTTCGGAGGGAGTGACGGTGATGGATCTTCATTCAACAATTGTTCAAGATAAAGGATATCTCCCTCCGAATCATAAACACCATCATCAATTCCCGGTGGAATCGATTCATCAATAGCAAGAAACTCATCGATCTCTTTCAAGAAAAAGTCTTCTCCCTCAAACGGAGTAAGAGAGGGGGAAGAATTAGAAGGTTCCATGACTTCAGAAGTAGGAGTGGGATTGCCACTTAAAGAAATCTCGACGTTCTTAGGAACAAGATCAATTCGATACACAGAAAACGGAGGTGGGACAAGTGGTGTGCTCTTAGAGCTAGCAGTTTCCACCACTACCGTTGTAGTCTCCGGTTTCTTAGTAATCGTTTTAAGCTCAGCACTTTTACTCAAAGATCTCTTAACCGTAAATCGTGAAAGACTTTGATCGATCCTAGATGGAGAATTTTGGATAACCATAGGTTGGACGTTTTCGGTACTTCCGTTATTAGTAGGAAGCACCGGTCCTTTGTCACCTTGCTTTCACGGCTTTCAACATTATCAATACCACAAATGGTAGGCATAGATTTCAAATCTTGGTTAACATTGAAAGTCACTTCCTTGTTTACCCTCAAAGTAATTTCCCTTCATCAACATCGATCAATGCACGACCGGTTTTAAGAAAGACCTCCCAAGGATGAGGGCACTCGGGATCGGCATCAAAATCGACAACAACAAAGTCGGGAAATGAAATTTTCCTACTTTCACATGTACATCCTCGGCTATACCTAACGGATGAGAATTTGTACGGTCGGCAAGCTCGAGGATCATACATGTAGGTGTGAGTGGGGGTAAGAAAGCTTTTTCCACATGGAGTGTGGCATCAAGTTAATGCTCGCACCAAGATCGCCAAAGCGGAGCATTGAACTAGTCCTTGAAAATCACACGGATGAGGAACTTCCGGGTCTCCTAACTTTTCGGAAGTTTTTAAGGATAACCGCCGAACAATTCTCGCTCAAGGAAGTTTTAGCCAACTCGGAAATTTTTTCTTTGTTGCTCAACAAGCTTTTGATCGTCGGACCAAACTTGGGCATTAGAAGGAAAGCCTCCGCGAAACTAATCTCGAAGTGCGTATCTTGAAAGATTTGGATAAGCTTCTCCATTTGTTGATTAGTTTTGTCGCGGGCCTTTTGATCATTAAGCCTTGAAGGATAAGGAATTGAAGGCTTAATCTTCGAACATCGGGCCCGGAATGAAAGTTTGACTACCGGAGGTTGGACGTGTGGTACTTTGTGGGCTTGTAGAATGCACTTTGTCCTTTGTCACTCGGTTCTCGTGCTACTTCCTCACCGAGAGGGTGTAGGCATCGAGGGTCCATCATATGACTTACCACTTGGTGGCAATAGCATTCAACTCTCCTTTGGGTTAGGAATTGTATTACTCGGAAGAGAACCGAACCCGAGGGTTGAGAATAAGTAGAAGGTTGATTGGCTTGAAAGAAACTAGCCATCATATTCCTCATCTCGTCATCCGTTTGTTACTTGTAGCTTCAATTTCCTTTTGAAACCGTCCTCATGCCGTTAATTTGAGTTTGCAAACATTTAATGGTGTAATCGGAATTCTTCATGTAAGTTAGAAACTCGTTCGAGCAACTTGAGGAGGTGCTTGATAAGGTTGTCGAGGAGGAGGTGGTTGATATTGATGTTGAGGAGGAGGTGGTTGTTGGTAAACTTGAGGTGGAGGAGCTTGGTATTGTTGATTACCATGATTAACATTAGCTCCTCGGTTCGATTAACATTGTGGTTACCATTGAAACGGTTTTGATTTTGGTTTTGGTGTTGAGGTTGGTTGAAACCGGAGGTCCGAGATAATTGTTCGAACGGTAGCTAAGAAGATTTCGATCTCCTTGCGGTTGATTGTAGTTTCCCGTAGCAGCATAAACATTCTCATGTGTGTAGCCACCGACGGCTGGGCACTCGGAATAAGAATGTGGACCTCCGCAAGTCTCACAAGTCGGTTGTACTGCTTTCACTTGTTGATGTTGATTCTGATTATTCATTTGATGTATCCTTAAGATATCATCCATCTTTTTGTTCAGAGCGGCTATTTCGAGAGAAGAAGACGTATTTGATCGAGATGATTCACCCCTTTCGGCGGTAGAATCCCAATAATTGTGATGGGCGGTCATGTTCTCAATAAGATCGTAACATTCCTCGGGACGTCTTTTCATGAAAGTTCCACCGGCAGCAGCATTGATTGTTTCACGGTGTCTCAACGTCAAACCATTATAAAACGTATCAATTTGAGTGACAAGCAACATGTTATGATTCGGACATCGATCAATTGCAAGCTTATAACGTTCCCAAGCTTCAAACAAAGATTCGTCGGGATATTGTCGAAAATTACTGATATCATTTCTCAACTTCGTCACCATCAACGGTGGAAAGTACTTTGCTAGAAACTTAGAAACCATTTCCTCGAAGGTATGAATCGAATTCTTCGGGAGTCGATCAAACCAAGAAGTAGCATGATGAGTCAAAGAGTATGGGAAGAGATAGAGACGAAGGGCGTCATCGGAGACCCCATTTTGTTTCATACTCTGAGTGGCGGTAAGAAATTTGTCAAGATGCTTGTTAGCATCTTCATCTGGTAAACCATGAAATTGACAACTGTTTTTTACTTGTTCTATCATATGATGTTTCAAGCTAAAATCGGTAGCTTGAATATTAGTCGGTGCAATGGGTCCTCCCCTCCCGTACATTGTAGGTTGACATAGCTCCTCCATCGTTCGGAGATCGGGAGCTACATTTTGATTAACAGGAGGAGGATCGGGACCGGGACCGGGACCGGGTACGGGTGGTACGTTGTTACCAGCCATAGTACGTAACTCGGGTACGTTCTGATTCTGATTCTGAAGTCGTCTTGATCGAGAGCGAGTGCGCATGCACTTTAAAAACCAAGGTAATTAAATGAGAACGGTATTCGAAAACAACAGTGAACTTAAACCAATAATCCCAAATGAATAAATCACTTCTATAAGACAAACGCACAAGGGAGCGGAGAAGCTTTATGAGGTCAGCGCGAAGCTTATTAAAAACCCGCCTCTTTTCAGCCGCAATTTAATGTCAGGCCGTCCTTATACCCCCACACAGTTTGTTTATCCGATAGAAATAAATCGATTCACAAGCGACACAAAGGCAAGTTTTTGATCTTTAGTTCGAACTTACTAATGATAACACCTCAAGTTGAGAGATGTTATATAATTGATGTATTCTTTTTAGCTCAAAAACAAAAGAGAAAATCTTTTTGTATTTTTAATTTTATAGATATATATACAAAGAAAAAGGAAAATATTTTTTTACTTTTTTGATTTTTATAAAAACAATAACTTCACGAAGGAAGGATCTCGAGTCACTAATCGTCAAACCTTCAACGATATTGTCGCGACACAACCTCCCCGGCAGCGGCGCCAAAATTTGGTGTTGATGGCTAAGGCTTAAGGTGGGTGTGTATGGATGAAATAGTATAATAATATCAATATCAAAATAAACACGAGAATCGAATCGAAAACCTCTTAGGAAAAAGGTTAGTCAATCAAATCCCGTGAGTGAGATATGTGATACCGGATAAGGATATCCGGGTCGTTTCCCAACGAGGTGTGAATTGAGAATGTCGTTTGAGGTTTGTTATTAAAATGCTCGATGTTTTGTGTTTTTGTGTTTTTGATTATGTAAAATTAAGTGATGGGAAAGTAATTAAGGCTAGGGGAACAAAGTTAATGATCAATTAACTACTACTAAGCATACGAAACAATAAAATTAAGCTAAACTAAGTCCTAGGGTGCTAAAATGCAAAAACGCGAAAACCCGGGCTATTCCCGAGCCTCAAAAAGTGAAAATAATGCAATTTAAGGACTACGGATTTGAAACTAATTTTCCTACGTTCTAAACTACTAAAAATAATTTTAAGAAAAAGCCGGGTATTTTGTTTTGACTTTTAATTATTTATTATGAATTAAAAACTAATTTTAACTAATTAAATTATAAAAAATACTAAAACTTTTTGGAAAATTCTGAAACTTTTTGTAAAAATACTAGATACTATGATAGACTTAGTAAAAATAAGCTAAGGTCAACAACTTACATAAATAAGCTGTTAAAAATTAAATAAGCAAAATGGGCTAAAGGTTCAAAACGGGTTAAATAAAAAAGAAGGGAAATACATAACAATAAAAGAACGCAGGGCAGATTGTTGGGTTTGTGATGTTGTGTGCGTGAGCAGAAGGTCCCAGGTTCGAATCCTGTGGTACCTTTTTTTTTTTTTTTTTTTTTTTTGCAGTTTTTTAGCAACAAGATAAGCAATTTTGAAAAGCAATTGAGTTAAGCAAATATTCTAGGAACATTAATAAGCTAAAAGTTACAGGAAATAAGCAACAAAAAGGGAAGCATAAGCAGTTTTTGGAAATCCTAAGCTAATGAGAATAATAAGCATACAAATAAGATAATAAGCTAGGCCTAAATAAGCACTAATAAGCAAAAGGTAAGCTAACCTAATCTAAAGGACTAATAAGCAACTAAGGGCCCTAATAAGCTAAGAACTAAAGCTAATAAGCTAAGACTAAAAGGTGCACAAGACTACTGATGTGGACAGCAAAACAGTCCTAAAGGGGCTTTTTCGAGGGCAAATTAAGCACTGATAAGCTAGGACTAAAATTTCATAAAAATGTGCAAAAGCTAGAGGACCAACCCAAGATTATGCGTACCAACTATCAGACAATAAGGCCTAATATTAAACAAATTAAAAATCAAAAAGTGGAGCCTCTTGGACATGATGGGCTGCTGAAACAGAAACAAAAATTGGTCTTAATGGCAACTTTCTAGTGCTAAGTTAAGCTACATAAACTATCCTAAACGCAAATAAGCCTATGCTATGTCGAGTTGGGTAAGTAAGGATGTAGGAAAAGCAATTTTGAAAGAGTTTTGCTTAAAATAAGCTATAAAAAGAAAGGATGAGCAAGTGACTATATCACGCAAAACCTTTGACATATATTTTTTTTACTTGAGTTATACTTAAAAACAGTTGAAATCTTTTAAAGACTAACTAAAACTTAAAACAAATTTGACTTGGAGAGTCAAAATGGGTAAAATTGATTTTGGGTCCTAATAAGTTAAGCCAAACACCCCTTTTATGGGTGTAAATTTTGAAAACCGATTTTATAAAAGCTAACTTGGGTTTTTACCTATAGAAACTAGTTAATGACTTATTATAAGCTAAAAGAAAATAAATTGGATGATGAAATAAGCAGTTTGACTAAATAAGCACTAAGTGCTTATATCACAGAAAAGAAAAACTTGAAAGCAGGAAAATAATTTTTTTTTTTCATTAAATAAAAAAAACACAAGTACAATTGAAAACTAAAAACTATTTTTAAAAATAAAACCTACTGCCACTGAAGGCTACAAGTGCTCCTATTTATACTAAAATACTTGATAAGGTTTTAAATGTACCTTTTGAGGGTCGTTTTAAGCCCTTATTTGATCACTTTTGTATCCGTTATTACTTAATATCGCTCCTTTTCACTTTTAGGTCTCTTGAAGGCAAATTGTCGGAATGGCACTTATTTGGACGAAAAGCGCGGATATATGAAGAAAATGGCCAAAGTCAAGAATCGAGACACTCAAGTCATTGAAACACAAGGACGGCGTCAGTGTTATCTGCGACGACGCCGGAGCACATGTTGTGACGATACAAGAGCCAAATTGCTTATTTTCAAGTGACGGTGTCGCTTTAAAAGAGTAGGTCGTCGCAACTCGGACGGCCTAGATTTGATCCGACGCGCCGAGGTCAAGAGGACGCCACAAGCATAAGGTGACGCCGCCGCAAGACTAACGTGGCCAAGACGAAACCCTAATGACGGCGACCGACGGCGCCACAAATCATAAGGTGACGCCATCGCAAATGTAATCTTATATATAGAATCCGAATTTTTAGTTTTCAGTGTGTAGTCTTTGGAGTAAAACCTAAACCGAACCAAGGTCGTCTTGTACAAGATTTTAGGGTTCTAAACCCTATCTTACACCAAGATAAGTGTTTTACTTCATTAATTCAATTATGTCTTCAATTATTTGTGTGTATGCTTGCATGTTCTCCATGTCCCGCTAATTTACTTGTGTGTTTGCTTAGGTATATGAAACTTAACTATTGAATATTGATTGGTTGTCTCTTATCTTAATTGTTAATGATCTAGTAACGCGATAGGTCATTCGTTGTGTAGTTAATGCTTGATTAATCTTTGTGAACCATAGACTATAACACCTAGAGTAGTTGTAGGCTAAACCATCCAAAGAGTACCTTAGAGTTAGAGTTTATAAATCCTAGAGATTTTGTAGACTAGACCCTTTGGTAGTTTCAAAGAGTTAGGGATAAACGCATACCCTACGACCTTAGACACACAACGCGATTAAGAATAAGGACGTGACAATTCAACCATCAATAGGAGATAATTAAGGAGTAATAAAACCTAAGTAAACACATCTTTAAATCATCATACGAGCACACAATAATTAGACATAGACTACCCTCACCTTAGTTAATTAGATAATTAGATAGTAGAGTAATCGGTAGAAATACCAACCCCCCAAATCCAAACCCCGAGATTCGTACTTTTCCATTTCCTAAAAACATAAAAGATAAAAATAATCTTCCTCAACCCCAACCTTAGCGTAGTAACTCCTCACTAGCATTCCTATTCCCTAGAGAACGATATCAATTCCGTGGCTTACCCTAATACTACACTACAACGATTAGGTTCACCGCCTAGGGTGTTGAAAACTTGCTCGATTTAAAAGGAAGTTCCTTTGACCCCGAACGACGCGTGTAGCGTTATCAAGTTTTGGCGCCGCCGCCGGGAATAGAATAGCTAGTTAGTAGTCCACCTCGCTTAGGTTTCTTTACTTGATTCCTATCAAGTAAAATTTTTTCTCTCATTTTAGCTTCCTCGTAGTCTATCCCCTTCTTCGTGACCTTTGTTCAGAAACCCCATCACTTTTCATCATGGAAGGTGATAACCAACCACCATTCATCAACCTACCACCAAATGACCCGCCAAGAGGCCGTACTCTTGGTGAATACCCGCACCTAGCCACCAAGGTTATAGGAACACCATTGAGCTTCCCGACCAAGCCCAAACTACGGCCCTGCGATCCGACACCATCCGGTTGGTGCAAAACGGATGTGCATTCCATGGACTTCGTTCAAGATCCTAATCAAGATCTTAAGGATTTCTTAAAATTGTCGATTCCATCGACCTTGATGCTACTACTCGGGAGACCACGCTGCGTCTGCCTCTTCCAATTCTCTACGGGACCAAGCTAGTAATTGGCTTGAGCGACTTCCCGCCGGCTCCATCTCAAGTTGGGATGATCTCACCTCTCGCTTCCTTGCTCAATTTTTCCCACCGGGGAGAACCACTAAGCTTAGGAATGACATCTTGATGTTCCAACAACATCAAGGTGAATCTCTCTACGAAGCATGGACTCGATTCAAGGACTTACTCCATAAAGTCCCTCATCACGGCATTGATCTTTGGCTTCAAGTCCAACTCTTCTATGATCATGTCAACTTCCCCACTAAGCGATCCATTGACCAAGCGGCCGGTGGAAAACTTAGTGATCTCACCGCGGAAGAATCGTGGGGTATAATAGAGGACCTTGCTCTCTATGACAACGAAAGTTGGAATGACCCCCGTGAGTTGCCCAAAACCGTTAAGGCAATCTCCTTGCCTCCAATTGACTCACAATCTTCCGACCGTAGGATGCTCGAGCTTGAAGATCAAGTAAAATTCCTAATGAGCTCCTACGAAAATCCTAAGTCCTCACATCAAGTGAATAAAATCACTCTACCTTGTGAGTTATGTAGTGGTCCCCATGACACTCGTGATTGCACAAGACTCCCCGAACAAGCTTTTATGAATACGCCCACGCTGCATCGACGGAGCGGGAGAGAAGTGGTACACTTTCAAGCCCGAACAAAACAACTTAGGAAACTCTTACAACCCCTCATGGAGAAATCACCCTAACCTTAAGTGGAACCAAAACTCAAGCACACCCCAAAGCTCATCTAGTCCACCTAATAGGTTCAATTCTCTAAACACCGGAACCCCACTAGTCTTGAGGCAATTGCATCTAGATTCATGTCATCTCAAGAAACTCGATTGACTAAGCTTGAAGCCGATTTTAAGCAAAGACAAGGCGAGATGACAAACAAGCTTGATGCCTCTTAAAAGCCTTTAATGACCGGAAATTGGAGCACTCCCAAGTGATACTATAAAGAACCCAAAAGTGAGTTCGATTTCATCGACTTCATGTTCTTGTTCACCATGGGAGAGTGCACATCCATGCCCCTCACACCCAACGGTTCACTCGGTAAATGCTATCAACAAGGGTTCCAAGCAATCCAAAATGAGGTACCAAGGCCCGCACCATTGGTAGAACCTACTCTTGAGAAACCCACAACCAAGAACCCAAACCTAATCTAGAGGAGGAGTACAAGGAACTCCATCAAGAAAAACCGGTTCTTGAAGTCTTAGCTCATGCACCTTATTATAATGCTTTAAAAGAAAAGTATGAGTTAGAACTTAAACTTGGAAAACATGGGTCCGATTTTGTGCGAAATAATTTACCTAAGAAGTTAGACGATCCCGGGCTATTTACTCTTCCGTGTAGGCTTGGAACTTCCAAACCTCTCGATGCTCTAGCCGACTTAGGATCATGCATCAATCTTGTTCCGTTGTCGCCCATAGAAGCCTTAACTTAGGTAAGATAGAACCAACGGAAACCATCTTAGGTCTTCATGGACGGTAGTGTTGCATATCCGTAGGGATAATAAAAGACATGGTAGTACACGAGGAGAATTGACTCTTTTGGCCGACTTCCATGTGCTAGACATGAATAAGGACCCGACATGCCCATTGCTAGTAGGAAGAGGATTCTTAGCTACCGCTAGTGCCATCATTGATTGTAAGATGTCCAAAATAGTGGTAGGAGAGGGGAGTGCTAGGTCAATTTACGATGTCAAAAAGCATACTTACTACAAGGAAGAGGAACTCCCACATGAGATTAGGTTGGATAGAGCGCCATCTAGATACGGACCTTGGATAGATAAGAATTTCATAGGTCCCCAACGACCTTTCTACCTAGATGAAGCCTTTACTAGTAAAGCAACTTTCCAAGAAAAAGAAATGGCTAGGGACATGGAAGTGAACCCGTTCGAGGACGCCTTAGTATTTAGAAAGATGACCGAGTTTCTAGGAAGCTTGCCCGTCAACCTTGTCATGAATAAGTGGAAAGTTGAGAGCGATAAGCCTAAACATAAGTGGGATTGGAATAGACCACCTAGTGATGGTAATGGAGAGTGGCACATTAGAATAACGATCTATGATCCCGATGGAGAGAAGTTTGAAAAGGCATATCGAACCAAACGTACTACTAGGAACTTAAATGATAAGTTTGATCCTTATGACATTGTTAAGGATAGGCTTACTTATATCGGTACGTAGGAGCACGACTACGAGTCTAGCTACAAGACTCATAAATAAAGAAAAGCGCTTCGGGAGGCAACCCATGCTTAATTGTTTGCTTGTTTGTGTCATATATCTTTTATTGATTGTCTATTCTCATGTTTAAATTTGTAAAATGCTTTATTTTGTTTTTAACCTCGCCTTAATCACATATAAAGGTATTTTACATAAAGGATAAGTGTAGGGAGGATTACACACGTTTTCAAAAGAAACGTAAACATGAGAATTTCAATTAATTAAAAGATATACATGTGTGTTTGTTCGAGTCAAATGCTTGTATCGAGTCATAATGGATGTTTTGCGTAAAATTTTTCCGATTTTAAAGATGTAAATTTTCCGAATTTTTCCGAAAATCGCACCGCTTTTTGTCGGGATAACTGACGGCGTCAGATCGCAAACCGACAAAGATCGTGAAGGAGCAAAACAATGATTACTTTTTTCTCGCTTTTCGAGCTACTTATAAATTTTGGAATTTTCCGTGTCTTAATTTTCCAAAAATTCAGTAAACATCCATTCCACAAGCATTATATCCTAGTTTAGTAGAGTCTTATATATATTATTACCGCCGATTTTACGCCAAGGTTTCGCTTTGTTTTCTTCAAGTGTGCGTGTTTTATTTATCAAGAAGAAGATACATAAGGTTGGAAGGAGCTTTTCACGCATACATTCTTCTTGGAAAGGATTTAACCAATACTTCACACACGGATCCTACCGAGCTAATCAGGGAGTATTAGTTTTTTCGCTTTTTTATTACCTTCCATTATCATAACTTTGATATTTCGGGAACATTGGGGACAATGTTCGGTTTAAGTGTAGGAGGAAAATAAAACGGAACTTTGAAACTATGCTTATCCTTGATTATTTGCTTTGTCCAATTGTATTTGTGTAATAAACCATGAGAAAATGTCGGTTAGGGTAATTTTGGCACCAAATTTAAAATTTTTCATGACATATAGGAGTGGGCCATTAGTCTTAACAAAAGCGCCTCATGGATAGGAAGTTACATGACTAGCACAAAACCCTTTACCACCTAAATTCCACCCAAAATGCGAGGATCACCCTTAGATTAGTAGGAATTAAAGCATTCATCTTTAATGCTTAGTGTGTGAACCGTAGTATAATAGATTCTAGAACTTGTTTTGTGATGCATCCCGAGATCGCTAGTAAGACTACACTTGTGTAGTTAGGAATAACTAAATGATAAGAGGCATTAGGATAACCCTTGTTTGACACCCGTAATATAATTACTTCTTCCACATCGGTTGAGTAATTCCCCACACCCTTGCGTTGTACTCATCTTTAGTACACGATACCCCTAGTTAACCCCTCGAGCCTATCCTTTTCGCGGTTCTCGTGATGTTTCGGTTTTCCGAATATCAATGAAGAGCATTGTTTACACCCCACCCCAAATGTACACCCAAATCGCCTTAGCCTACCTTGTATGCACTCACTTTTAGTGCATTATTGTTATCACCCTAAAACCCTTAGTTCAATTATCTAGTTGCTTGCATAAGTTGCTAAGTCGAGTCATATCCTTTGTATACGCTTTGGGACGATTGGGACTCATGGAAAAGTTAAAGTTTATGAAATGACGGAAGGAACGTTAAATTCAAATTCCCTTTATTTGCGTAATAATGTACTCCAAGTGTTTTGATCTTTTCAATTCGGGTCAAATTAGTGTTAGAGTAATAAAACTCAAGTGTAGGGATGTGCCTATAAATCCTATCATTTTGATGTTACCGTAGAGGATGGTAGAGTAAAAGTGTATGAAAAAAAAAAAAAAAAAAAAAAAAAAAAAAATAGAAAAAACATACGGCTACCATCCTACATCTATCCTTTAAATTTATGTTTGTTTGTTTCAGTTATCTAGAGTTTAGAGTGTCGAGTCTTGGCTTAGCAACGCCATTCTTCAGATGCTTGTAACATAAAGATTTTGACTTGCCACCACTAAATAGCCTATCCCACCAAACCCTTTGTTTCCTACCGAAGCCTAACATTACAACCCTTTAAAAGACCTCTTTGATAGTCTTTCCTAGGTGCTTACGCCAAAGCGATGGAGGTTTGATCTATTCTCAAGCCTATGGTAATCTATGTACTAGGACCGGTTAATGAGTGTTTATCTTCCATTTCCAACTTGTTATATTTCATATACACCCGAGAGATGCGAGTACCCAAACACCCCATGTGAGGTGCTAGTATGTAATTTCCGTGCTTGTTATGACTTTTATGGGCTTATATGTGTTGTGGATTGTTCTAAACCAATGCTTCATGACCCCTAACTTATAAATTAATTGGCCAAAAGCACATTTGCTTGAGGACAAGCAAATACCAAGTGTAGGGATATTTGATAAGGTTTTAAATGTACCTTTTGAGGGTCGTTTAAGCCCTTATTTGATCACTTTTGTATCCGTTATTACTTAATATCGCTCCTTTTCACTTTTTAGGTCTCTTGAAGGCAAATTGTTGGAATGGCACTTATTTGGACGAAAAGGCGGATATACGAAGAAAATGGCCAAAGTCAAGAATCGAGACACTCAAGTCATTGAAACACAAGGGACGGCGTCAGTGTTATCTGCGACGCGTCGGAGCACATGTTGTGACGATACAAGAGCCAAATTGCTTATTTTCAAGTGACGGTGTCGCTTTAAAAGAGTAGGTCGTCGCAACTCGACGGCCTAGATTTGATCCAGACGCGCCGAGGTCAAGAGGACGCGCCACAAGCATAAGGTGACGTTGTCGCAAGACTAACGTGGCCAAGACGAAACCCTAATGACGGCGACCGACGCGCCACAAATCATAAGGTGACGCCGTCGCGAATGTAATCTTATATATAGAATCCGAATTTTTCGTTTTCAGTGTGTAGTCTTTTGGAGTAAAACCTAAACCGAACCAAGGTCTGTCTTGTACAAGATTTTAGGTTCCAAACCCTATCTTACACCAAGATAAGTGTTTTACTTCATTAATTCAATTATGTCTTCAATTATTTTGTGTATGCTTGCATGTTCTCCATGTCCCGCTAATTTACTTGTGTGTTTGCTTAGGTATATGAAACTTAACTATTGAATATTGATTGGTTGTCTCTTATCTTAATTGTTAATGATCTAGTAATGCGATAGGTCATTCGTTGTGTAGTTAATGCTTGATTAATCTTTGTGAACCTTAGACTATAACACCTAGAGTAGTTGTAGGCTAAACCATCCAAAGAGTACCTTAGAGTTAGAGTTTATAAATCCTAGAGATTTTGTAGACGAGACCCTTTGGTAGTTTCAAAGAGTTAGGATAAACGATACCCTACGACCTTAGACACACAACGCGATTAAGAATAAGGACGTGACAATTCAACCATCAATAGGAGATAATTAAGGAGTAATAAAACCTAAGTAAACACATCTTTAAATCATCATACGAGCACACAATAATTAGACATAGACTACCCTCACCTTAGTTAATTAGATAATTAGATAGTAGAGTAATCGGTAGAAATACCAACCCCAAATCCAAACCCCGAGATTCGTACTTTTCCATTTCCTAAAAAAACATAAAAAGATAAAAATAATCTTCCTCAACCCCAACCTTAGCGTAGTAACTCCTCACTAGCATTCCTATTCCCCAGAGAACGATATCAATTCCGTGGCTTACCCTAATACTACACTACAACGATTAGGTTCACCGCCTAGGGTGTTGAAAAACTTGCTCGACTTTGTATGCTAATTAAAAGGAAGTTCCTTTGACCCCGAACGACGCGATGGATGCATCCTAGGTATTTAGCGTTATGAAGAATATTTTGTTTCACCGTATACTTGGATTGTCTAATATTTCTTTGGAAATCATTGGTTTACATGACTCTCCTTTATTTATTTTAAGTCTTCCACTTACCTTTATATATGTTCTAATTGATACTATAATGTGACACTTGACCCTTATCGGATTGGGGTGTTACATGTATACTATTTGTGGATGAAATGGCCATGGAGGCATTTTCAGCAAAATTAAGTGGAGGAAATAGATCCACCTTTTTCCACGATTTAGCTTCTATCCTCCAAAGAAGTTTAAGTTTTTTTTTTTTTTTTTTTTTTAAAGGAAAAAAAGACATTAATCTCGATATGGCTTGTAATAAGATTGCAAAATTGCACATAAAGGAATATATTGTTAAGCAATTCCTATTTTAGGTAATCGTTTTCAAAGTCAATGTTAAGGGCTTATGTTATTCTTTTATAATTGAATAATGACTCATTAAGGTTATACTTCACGTAATTGATGTTTAGGTTGAAATTAGTTCACCGTAAACAAACATCAACTTAACGTGAAATGTACCGTAAATTAATAAAAAATGTCACCTTTTATTGCATAAATTGATTAACGTTTTCTGGGTAAGCAGCTCTAACAAGATCCATATTTTCACCCGTTGTCAAACATCCATTATTAACACAACCTCAGTACTGGAGAATGGATCCATTTTAATACAATAGATACGCAGTTTCTACGATGTTTGGGAATTTTTTTCAATATACATTGCTTATCTGATTATTTCTGCGTGAATTATCAGGTTATGGCTTGACGACCTCAGTACTAGAGAATGGATCCATTTGGTATTACAAGATTGCTGATAAAGGAAGCTTATAGGTGCATAAGGGGTGTTTGGGATATAATTGTATGGATAATATGGTGCATAAGGGGTGTTTGGATATTGGCGTGGTACCACTTAATGTACTAGACTGAAATGTATGGTGCAAAGAATTGTTTATTTGTTTGGGCTTAAGAATGCAAGAGAGGACTTTTTAAACAATTCATGAGACAGGCACTTAAGTTGCTATATTGATTGTTTCTAAGATTTTCACTAAGAACTACCATTGTAATTTAAAATGGTGTTGCATAAGTTCGTATGTATTACTTTGTATAAGCTGTGATTTCAAAATGATAAGGTTTTAAATCGAATGCAAAACTGGGTTCGGATTATGTGTATTGAATTCATAGGTCATTGTTTTTAGTTTTAGTAATTTGATCTTATTTTCTTTTGGATTTTTTCTTCAAAAGTTTCAGTTGGAATGTCATCTCGCTCTCCATTTGAAGCTTGTTTTTAGTTTTAGTAATTTGGATCTTATTTTATTTTTGGCTTTTTTCTCCAAAAATTTCGTTAGAATGTCATCTCGCTTCTCCATTTGAAGCATATTATCTAATTTTGTTTCGTAGCCACGTCAAAACAACATAAAATTTGAAACTTCTAGTTTCGCTAGCAAAAGAAACTCAAATTAACATGTTCAAAATACTCACTACAAACATCTATACTACTTATAATACACAAACCACTCTCTCTCTCCTATTTAATTTTCAGACTTTTCAGACTTCAAAGTACTAAAGCATGATGTACAACACATTAAAGCACAAGAATTCAGACTTACAAGTTACAAAGCATTAGTTACAATACTTAAAGCACAAATAAAAATACAAATCAAACTACAATTAATACACAACTTGACCAAACAATTAATACACCTCATCACCAATTAATACAAAATGTAAAGCATAATGTACAAATCTATACTCCATTATTTCCGGCAATAAATATGATTCCGCCACTCTTTGTTCGAGAGTGTGGTACGAAAAAATTAAAAATGTTAGATCTACAAACATAAAATCATTAGATCTACAAAAAATCGGATCTATAAAATTAAAAACTTATGGTTTGACAAGTTGAAATATTAAAAATTTACGTAACTATTTTTTATCACCAAAAACGCAGATTTATGAAGAAAAAATACGAATGTATTTTCTTAAGACCAAAAACGAATATTTATGAAAAAAATACGGATCTATTTTTTAAGACAAAAATGCGATTTATAAAAAAAAAAAAAAAAAAAAAAAAAAAAAAACGCGATTTATCAAAAAATTACGGATCTATTTTTTAAGACAAAAAACGCAGATTTATCAAAAAAAAAAAAAAAAAAAACGCTTATTTATGAAAAAAATTACGGATCTATTTTTTAAGACCAAAACGATATTTATCAAAAAAAATACGTTTATTTTTTAAGACAAAAACCCATATTTATCAAAAACATTACGGTTCTATTTTATTTTAAGACCAACAACGATATTTATAAAAAAATTACGGTCTATTTTATTTTAAGACCAAAAACGATATTTGTGAAAAAAAATTCGGATGTATAAAAAACGCACTAAAAACGTGGTAGGGTGGGCGTCTTTGGTTGCTGCTGTAGGAGGGTGGTGGCGGCGGTACGGTGGTGGCGGCGGTAGTGTGCCGGCGGGTGAGGGTCTCGGAGGTGGTGATGGTTCGGTGGGGGTGTGATTTTTGGTGATGATGGTGGAGGATGAAAAGAGAGAAAAGGATGAAAAGAGAGAAAAAGATAAGAATGTGTTTGTATGTGCTTGTTTTTTTTAGGTTAGAGAGAGAGAGAGATGATGCGAATGAATGGGTGAGGAGAAGTTATTTATGGTTTGTATTTTTTAGAAAAAGAAGAAGAATCGTCTAATAACAATAAGAACGAACTTTCAAAAAGAAGAAGAAAAAAAAACACTAAAACGATACAACTTTTAGCAATAAAAATTTATAACAATAACAATCGTCTAATAATTTAAAAAAATGCATAATAAAATATAACAAAATTACAAAACAAAAAGCTACAATAAAAAGAGAACAAAACATAAATGAATCATTACAAATCACCGTGTTGCAACGTCATGGTATTTTCAAAATATTTGCTTTCAACAAAATTAGTCATGGGTGCTTGCCGCGATTGTACAACTAACTTAAACACGATTCATGCATTAAATGTCACTAATACAAATAATAAAGACATTATACAATATTCAAGCCCGAACAAGAACGGGCCAATAAGCCCGAGTCCGAACGGGCACGGTCCAACGGGTCGAGCCCGAACCGCAGGCCAAATAGGGTCGAACCCAAACCGCACGGCCGACGGGTCGAGCCCAAGCAGACGGGTTAACGGCTTGAGCCGAGCAGCACAGGTTAAACAAAATTATTGATATCCGTAAATTTATTGTCAAGAAAAACATAATAAACTAAAATATATGATTCACCGGTAACTTTTACTTGAGTACCACACCGCAACGCAGCGGTACCTCGCTAATATGTTAAATATAACAATACCTAAAATTGAAACCTCAAAACTTGCAGCAACGAGCGGGTGCCTCAACTCGTTTCATAAAAGAAGTGTCTTTCCACAAAAAAATGTAAGTTGGCGGGAACACCTTGACTCTGAGTGTTTTTTGGCACCAGTCATTCTTCACCATGCAAGTGTAAGTGGGGCACCGATTGGAGTGAGCATAAGTCGAGATTTGAACCATTGACATTTTATCCACAAAATCTCTACAATGGGCACATGAGTTTTTTTTAAGGTGGTTACCAACTGAACCAAAGCCCGGTAAGCCCATGAGTCTTTGATATGAACAATACATATTCGTTCCACTTGTTAATATGGACTAGCGAGGCACTACAGCGCAGCGAGACTTTCGCATGCGGGTCAAAAAAAAAATTCGATGAACAATGTATTTTAGTTTATTATGTTCTTTTAACCATAAATTTACGAACATCTAGAATTTCAGATAGCCTGTGTCTGCTCGGGCTCGAACTGCATTGTCAGTGTCGCTCTGCTCGAACTGTTGGTTCGCTGCCCGGCTCAGCCATCAAGCCCGTTGGCCGTTCGCTCGCTCAATATTTATATAATGTGCTTTATTATTTGTAGTAGTAAAATTTAATGCAGGAATTGTGTTTAATTTGGTTGTACAATATCTTGGTAATTTGTATTTTTATGTAAGTGTATTTTAATAATCAGATTAATCAGATTTATTGATCGCTTAAATAATCGACTACATTAAATAGATTAATGTGGTGTTTTGTTGTACAATACGCTTCTTTGTCTCAGACGTCGAAAATTATGTGCGTTAAAGTGTTATACACTATGTTTCTTTTTTTTGTAAGTAGTAGTCATTATAGTCATTAATAACAATGACCACTTTAATAAGATTAATTTTGTAAGTTGAAAATTACATCACGCTTATTTTGTTGAATCGAAAATTGGTTGTAGTTATTGTAAATTGTGCTTAAATGGTTGTAGTTTTTAATGAATAAGTGTTTTTAATAAGATTAACGTTGTTTGATAAAATTTTGTCTTAAAACGACACCACACTTTATTTTGTTGCATAATACGCTTACTTTGTTGTAATTCAAAATTGGATGCATTAAAGTGTTGTAAATCACGCTTAATTTCAGACGCTTTAAAATTAAAATGAGATGCCTTACGATTATAAGTAGTATAGATAGTCATCCTTTTCCATGTTTCATATATACAAACAAACATGATTTATGTATATGTACGTGTATGGTGTACCAGAAAGTATTAAAAATAAGATGCAAAAAATGCATTTTTAAGAAATTAACGGATATAAAATATTTTTAATAAAACAATATGAAGTGTCGCGAGCACAGTTTCGGCAAATTGATTGCTTTTTTCTAGATTCATCGTAAATAGAAATATCAACGTAAAAGAGTATGAAGATTTTTTCCACAAGCAACAAAGACGTCGATTTTCTGGGAAAAGCAAGAGGTCGATTTTGAGAGCAAGAGGTTGATTTTTTTTTTGAAAAGCAAGTGAAGGATTATTAAAGGAGTACAAGAGGTGAGCCGAGAAAAAATTCTACAGAGAGACATTTTAATTTTTTAAAACTATACTATAAATTGGTTCGTAAGAGAGACAAATTAAAAAAATAAATAAATTAAAAAAAAAAAACAAATATTTTTGAAAATTTACATTTTATCTCTGCCCTGAGTACAAGAATATCAAGCTCAAAACAATATTAATACATTTTCAAATCATTTGACATGTTACGCTTTAACTAGCCCATATTCAGAAATTTACAGTTTATTGCATCAAAATATAGTTTATGATACTTAATTACTTATAGTTAACTTAGGTGGTCATCAGAAACAAATAGTTTTGACGAAATTTTGCGATTGTAAAAAATTTTCCACCACTATTTCTAAGTTCTAACTACAAAGTACTTGGGAAGAAACCCTAAACCCTATGTTTTCATCATTTGGGCTTTGCCATGAAGATTTGAAAAGCCAATCTTATATACGTTACTATGAGACATACTTTAAATTAACTTTTGACTATTTATTCTCACAGACTCACGTATCCGGATCGACTGAGAAGAGTTTGCTCGATGTTGAATAGAAAGAAAACAAATTAATTTAGGTATTCAAATTTTCCAAAAGGAAGAGTCCATTGGTTTTTTCTTCATGAACACATCAATGTTAAATGGTTCTGCGATGCCATGACCTGAGTTTGTAATATCATCTTAAACCTTTAGGAATAAAAATTTCGACACTATTATCATTTGTGGTTCAAACAGTAATTTGTAAGAAAATATTAAGGTAATGCACAAATTCACCATTAATTCCTTACCAAGCTGGATCACTTTTATGTTAAGGAAGACCAAAGATAACACATCATATCAATCAAACATCAATACAGCTTGTTTAATCTATGATCACTTTTTTGTAATTAAGATATAAAGACCGAGTAGACAATGATGAACGTTCAATCGTGGGTTCCTTCGTAACTTTCATTGTTTGCAAAGGGATGCATGATAGGAAAACAACGATCCTAAAGGACCAAGGCAACGATCTTTTGGCTTATAAGCTCTTTTTAAAAAGAAAGTGTTATAAGATAAGAGGCATGATGCGTATGTAGCAAACATTGTTTCTTTTCGTACCAAGACGGCAAGACTAGACTAAGATGTAGATTTAAAGTGTAACTCGAAGTTTCCTTTGTAACATGTTATGCACTTGTGCATGAAGACCATAAAGTCGAAAACAAAACCCTTTTGCTTTGTTCTTTTGAAGGAATATCCGAATTGAATAAGATAAGAGTATTGGTGTATAATGGTAAAGAGAACTTGAGCAATATTAACGGTTGATCACTTGTGTTAAGAAAAGCATGTGTTTGTTAAAGTTTAATTAACTAGAGGTTAGTCGATCTATCATATGGCTTTTTATCATTTGTATCATTAGTTTAGAGTTCTTGTTTCCAAAATGTTTATTCTAGTTAAAACTTAATTTACTCTTTAATTTAAAAATTACAAAAGAAAAAATAATAGCAATAATAATAATAATAATAATAATAATAATAATAATAATAATAATAATAATAATAATCACACCCCAAATTACCTGCTTTTTGCGGGAATTGAATACCTTTGGGAGGATCATCATAAAGATCAAAGTTATGGTTATATCGAAGCGACCAAAGTGTCGTTTGGAAACACATCGCTTAATTTATTAAACAATCGAGTTTACAAAAGTATTGGTCCCAAATGAAAATCAACTTGTGCGGAAATAAGTTTATTACAAGCCAAACGATGTTTTAAAGTTTATAAATCCCAGTGAGACGCGTCGTCACCACGACTCTATGATATGTCCATATGCGCTATAAAGTGAACGCTTTAGACACCGAGATAAAACGTCTTAAAAAGTGTCAACACAAAGGTTGAGTGAGTTCATAGAGTTTGTGTTGAAATATAAAGCCTTTAAAGAACGCTCATGCAACAAAGTCTAAGTTTTGGTCATATAGAATAGTTCACAAAGCAAAGGCATCGTGAATCCACCTCGGGCCCAAGTCCCGCCCATACAAAACTTGCAACCGTGTGTTTACAACCCAATCGCTAAAAATAGTATGACAATCATGTATGTGCACATTAAGATAGTTAAAAGTATAAATGTCACCATTAAGGGTCTTCCAACAACTCGTGTTGGGATGTTCCTCCAACTTCACGCTATCGTATCCATATAAATGGCCTTCCAACATATAAATGATGGGATGTTCCTCCAACGACGCACGTTGGGATGTATCCAAATTAATGGCCTTCCATCATATAAATGATGGGATGTTCCTCCAACGACGCACGTTGGGCTGTATCCAAATTAATGGCCTTCCAACATATAAATGATGGGATGTTTGTTTAAGTCTAGTCAATACACACACCAAGTCTAGAGTATAAGTAATGTTGTTTGGTAAAAGAGTTTAAATGTTTTGATAAATAAACATGTATCTCGCCCCAAATAGTTTATAAGAATTTAAACGAGTAAAAGCGGAGTATGAACTCACAAGGAAAGTAATAGCATTGGTTCTACTTCATCTCCGAAACCCAAATGCGTGTGTTATCCAAGGAGACTTTCAAGTTTAGTGTAACACAATCAAGTATAATGCAATCAAGTGTAAATGTTATAAGTATAAATGTTATCAAGTATTATGCAATCATGTATAAAAAGTATAGCGTAGCATAAAAGGGTAAATATTTTGAGTATTTGTATATATAAAAACAAGTAGTTGAGCATGTATCTCCCCCAAAAGTTTGTAAACAATTAAATAATAGAAAGTGGGCTATGAAAACTCACTTGATGAATTGGTATGATGACAAGAGTGAGTACACCGAGATGTAGTGTGATGCTTTAACCTTGACCTATTGTGAATGTTATGATACGCAATGAGTTATGATGTAATGTTATGCATGCATTTCAGATGTTATTTATACCATTTCGTAGTTTTGAAAATAATATTTATCGTCGAAAAATACTCTTTTGACGCCTTGATCATTCTTAAATTACTTTACAAGTATTTACGTCAAAATGTCATCCTACAATGGTTTTATAATGATTTATAGTGAAATTTTCACTTTTCGTCAGAAACAATGTCGCCGGAATTTTTATACAAAATGGCTTTGGAAAACTAGTCGTAAAATGGTGTACGTCGATCGTTAGGAAACGAACTCGACGGTTTTGGAAAGTTTGTATCGAAATCTAAAAGTTTCAGTTCAGGGGTTTTCGACATAAAGGTCTCGAACATAAAGATAATAAGGGTTAAAGATGGTGGTTTTGTCTAATTGTTGTGTAAAAAGTGAGTTTCGGCTAAGTTTGAGCAACCGTAATTAATTTATTAAAACTCCGCTATACAAACGGCTTGTCGTTTTGAAAAATATGCTCGGTGATCTAAATTTTATTAGAAAACATTTCGTTCCAAAAAGTTCCACATCCTTGTTAAAAACAGCCTCCAACATGGTCGTTTCACATTCTGTAACACTTGTATCGTAAAAATAATATAGTTTTCGTAAAATAATAGTTACGCAATTTCATGAAAAGTGCATATCTTTGTCGTTTCAAATCCGCTTTCTACGATAATACGTCCTTAGCTTCGTATCAAAGTATACTATTATATTTTGACAAGTCGAAATAATTTGCAAAGCTTAAGGCTCGTTTTGACTCGAATAATGTAAAATAGTATTTGAAATTTCGTAAAAAATATATTTCGTCGCCAAACTTTAAAAATTCATAACTTCTTCGTTATAACTCCGTTTTTATCCGTTCAAGCGGCCACGGATTCGTTTTAAAGTATATTTTCTAAATATCAAGGCCAAAATTTCGTGCCTACTGTCGGATTTTCCAGAAAAACAAAATAAGGACAGACCACTTTTAATACTTGTCGAAAATAGTTTTTCTCGTACCAAACCTATTCTAATCCCTTCAAATCAACTCCGAAGCTAATCTAATCCTACCATACACCTTCTTAGGGTGTCATGGGTTCCTAAACATCATCAAGACCAAAGTATACCAAGGGGATAATTATAGGATGACCATATATATATATATTTCTAAAAATCATGTAAAAATGGTATAAACAACACAAATCATGCATGCTTGCTCCAAAAATGAAGAGATAACTATGAAATGATAAGGAAACATGAAAAATGAAAGAAACATGCTTACTAGTTAATATGATGAGGTGCAAAGAACAAGGTTAAACCTAAACACTCTTGGTTTTTATTTCAAAACCTTATAAAGAATGTTATCTAGATTGATAATACTTGTGCTTGAGAAAAAAAAATGGTGATCCCTTTGTGAACTCTTGATGGCCGGTTAGGAAGGACAACAAAGAAGAGAGAAAACTTATTAACTATGTGAATTATTTTGAGAATGAATGAGTAAAGTTAAAGAAGTAAGACTTTTATGTAATGTGTAAATTTTATCAATCAAGAAAACCATGCCATAATTAATGACACCCTCCCCCTTGGTCGGCCAAGGGGGGAGGAATGTGTCTAATATACTTTTTTATCTAATGTATATATATTTACTTGTATAAATTGGTAAGAAAGTGTAAGTAAATTGTATAGTTAAATGTAACTTGTAAGGTAAATGGAAATTTTTAGGTAAAAGTAATTGTTAATAGATCAAAATAGAATGTAATGAGATAATAAAAATTGTAAAAATACATTCCTTGTGAAATTTGAGTGATAAAATAATTATCGAGTAATTATTAAGAAAAACGTCGTAATAATATAACTTTAACGATTTATGTACCAAATAAATTTAAAACACTAGGTAAACTCAAAATATAGTTTTTATAAACTAATGTAAGTATAAAAATATATCGGGATCATTTTTGGAAGTATCGGATTAAATGTTAAAAAAAATAATAACTCACGCGATAACGTTTATTTAATATGAAATTTACGCGTTTAAGGTGAAATGAAAAATCATGAATAAATTGATATGAAATGATGAATATGGAGTTTGAGAAATGACCGGAAATTGAGAATTGTGACATTCTTCCCATGTTAGAGGAATCGCGTCCTCGCGATTCGATTAATGATACCATGGCCCAACGCGACAAGGGTTCTAAAAGTTTATGCTCATGTATGGTTTAAATGATTATGTCAATGCTCATGCATATGTCATGACTATATCCCATTCTAAAGACATGCTCCTTATGATTAGGCTCGATGAGGCAAAGCTTTCCCATTCTCGAGCAAAATTTAAAAAAACTTTTGGTAACCGATTTTACTTAATCCCACAACTCATCAAACAAGAGTGTCATACGATTAGGCTAAATCGGTTTAGGTAACAACTTGTTTCTAGCTTGATCTTTGCAACTCATCAAACAAGAACTCGTCACGCGGATCAAACCGGAAACAAGTGGTTTCAAGAAAATCTTTTGAAAATTTGGCTCGACACGGATTGCTTACTCATATGAGACTACTACTCCCTTCATTGCATGATTCTTCCCGAATTAGACATAGGTGATCGGGCTATGTATAATTTAGAGTAACTATGCAATGCTTGGACTAATCGACTCATATGATGTTTGGTGTTGAGTCATAAGTTCGCATGTATAAAGAATATGCACTTGTAATGATATGATGAGATGCTATGATGATGTGGTTATAGTCTAGGGTCAATGATGCAACCTAGTTCTCTATAACCGATGCTCGATACCAATCATCACACCCCAAATTACCCGTTTTGCGCCGAATTGAATACCTTGGGGAGGACTTGTCATAGCATCAAAGTTACAGTTATATCGAACGACCTAAAGTGTCGTTTGGAAAACACATCGCTTAATTTATTAAAACAATCGTAGTTTACAAAGTATTGGTCCCAAATGAAAATCAACTTCAGCGGAAATAAGTTTATTACAAGCCAAACGATGTTTTAAAGTTTATAAATCCCAGTGAGACGCGTCGTCACCACGACTCTATGATATGTCCATATCGTGCCATGAAGTGAATGCTTTAGATACCGAGATAAAACATGCTAAAAGTGTCAACACAAAGGTTGAGTGAGTTCATAGAGTTTGTGTTGAAATATAAAGCCTTTAAAGAACGCTCATGCAACAAAGTCTAAGTTTTGGTCATATAGAATAGTTCACAAAGCAAAGGCATCAGAATCCACTCGGCCCAAGTCCGCCCATACAAAACTTGCAACGCTGTGTTTACAACCCACGCTAAAAATAGTATGACAATCATGTATGTGCACATTAAGATAGTTAAAAGTATAAATGTCACCATAAGTGGTCTTCCAACAACTCGTGTTGGGATGTTCCTCCAACGCCACGCTGGAATGTATCCATATAAATGGCCTTCCAACATATAAATGATGGGATGTTCCTCCAACGACGCACGCTGGGATGTATCCAAATTAATGGCCTTCCATCATATAAATGATGGGATGTTCCTCCAACGACGCACGTGGGTCGTATCCAAATTAATGGCCTTCCAACATATAAATGCCGGGATGTTTGTTTAAGTCTAGTCAATACACACACCAAGTCTAGAGTATAAGTAATGTTGTTTGGTAAAAGAGTTTAAATGTTTTGATAAATAAACATGTATCTCGCCTCAAATAGTTTATAAGAATTTAAACGAGTAAAAGCGGAGTATGAACTCACAAGGAAAGTAATAGCATTGGTTCTACTTCATCTCCGAAACCCAAATCGTGTGTTATCCAAGGAGACTTTCAAGTTTAGTGTAACACAATCAAGTATAATGCAATCAAGTGTAAATGTTATAAGTATAAATGTTATCAAGTATTATGCAATCATGTATAAAAAGTATAGCGTAGCATAAAAGGGTAAATATTTTGAGTATTTGTATATATAAAAACAAGTAGTTGAGCATGTATCTCCCCCAAAAGTTTGTAAACAATTAAATAATAGAAAGTGGGGCTATGAAAACTCACTTGATGAATTGGTATGATGACAAGAGTGAGTACACCGAGATGTAGTGTGATGCTTTAACCTTGACCTATTGTGAATGTTATGATACGCAATGAGTTATGATGTAATGTTATGCATGCATTTCGTATGTTATTTATACCATTTGCGAGTTTTGAAAATAATATTTATCGTCGAAAAATACTCTTTTGACGTCTTGATCATTCTTAAATTACTTTACAAGTATTTACGTCAAAATGTCATCCTACAATGGTTTTATAATGATTTATAGTGAAATTTTCACTTTTCGTCGTAAAACAATGTCGTCGGAATTTTTATACAAAAATGGCTTTGGAAAACTAGTCGTAAAATGGTGTACGTCGATCGTTAGGAAACGAACTCGACGGTTTTGGAAAGTTTGTATCGAAATCTAAAAGTTTCGAGTCGGGGTTTTCGACATAAAGGTCTCGAACATAAAGATAATAAGGGTTAAAGATGGTGGTTTTGTCTAATTGTTGTGTAAAAAGTGAGTTTCGCTAAGTTTGAGCAACCGTAATTAATTTATTAAAACTCCGCTATACAAACGACTTGTCGCTTTGAAAATATGCTCGGTGATCTAAATTTTATTAGAAAACATTTCGCTCCAAAAGTTCCACATCCTTGTTAAAACACCTCCAACATGGTCGTTTACCACCGTAACACTTGTATCGTAAAAATAATATAGTTTTCGTAAAATAATAGTTACGGCAATTTCATGAAAAAGTGCATATCTTTGTCGCTTCAAACCGCTTTCACGATAATACGTCCTTAGCTTCGTATCAAAGTATACTATTATATTTTGACAAGTCGAAATAATTTGCAAAGCTTAAGGCTGCTTTTGACTCGAATAATGTAAAAATAGTATGTGAAATTTTTAAAAAATATATTTCACGCCAAACTTTAAAAATTCATAACTTCTTCGTTATAACTCCGCTTTTATCCGCTCAAGCGCCACGGATTCGTTTTAAAGTATATTTTCTAAATATCAAGGCCAAAATTTCGTGCCTACTGTCGGATTTTCCAGAAAAACAAAATAAGGACAGACCACTTTTAATACTTGTCGAAAATAGTTTTCTCGTATCAAACCTATTCTAATCCCTTCAAATCAACTCCGGCTAATCTAATCCTACCATACACCTTCTTAGGGTGTCATGGGTTCCTAAACATCATCAAGACCAAAGTATACCAAGGGGATAATTATAGGATGACCATATATATATATATTTCTAAAAATCATGTAAAATGGTATAAACAACACAAATCATGCATGCTTGCTCCAAAATGAAGAGATAACTATGAAATGATAAGGAAACATGAAAATGAAAGAAACATGCTTACTAGTTAATATGATGAGGTGCAAAGAACAAGGTTAAACCTAAACACTCTTGGTTTTTATTTCAAAACCTTATAAAGAATGTTATCTAGATTGATAATACTTGTGCTTGAGAAAAAAATGGTGATCCTTTGTGAACTCTTGATGGCGGTTAGGAAGGACAACAAAGAAGAGAAAACTTATTAACTATTTGAATTATTTTGAGAATGAATGAGTAAAGTTAAAGAAGTAAGACTTTTATGTAATGTGTAAATTTTATCAATCAAGAAAACCATGCCATAATTAATGACACCCTCCCCTCGGTCGCCGGGGGAGGAATGTGTCTAATATACTTTTTTTTTTTATCTAATGTATATATATTTACTTGTATAAATTGGTAAGAAAGTGTAAGTAAATTGTATAGTTAAATGTAACTTGTAAGGTAAATGGAAATTTTTAGGTAAAAGTAATTGTTAATAGATCAAAATAGAATGTAATGAGATAATAAAATTGTAAAATACATTCCTTGTGAAATTTGAGTGATAAAATAATTATCGAGTAATTATTAAGAAAACGTCGTAATAATATAACTTTAACGATTTATGTACCAAATAAATTTAAAACACTAGGTAAACTCAAAATATAGTTTTATAAACTAATGTAAGTATAAAAATATATCGGGATCATTTTGGAAGTATCGGATTAAATGTTAAAAAAATTAATAACTCACGCGATAACGTTTATTTAATATGAAATTTACGCGTTTAAGGTGAAATGAAAAATCATGAATAAATTGATATGAAAGGTCGACATCGGGTTGGGTGGAGAAAGGGAGCAAGTCTTACGGCCAACATATATCTTGCTCTATTCATGGGACGGAGGATAAGACGTTTGTGTTGATTTGACGGGGTCGTCCCCCCTCACGCAAACCGGTATGATTGATTTTGTGCCAGGTCGTGTGGTGATTGATGCCGCAAAACGTAAGCGCGTCAAGTACGGAGCTAAATGTGCGGATATTGGATATGGGTTCATCCCTTTCATTTTCTCTCGGGAACTTGGCGAAGATGCGCGACCTTACTTAAGCGGATCCGGAAGTTCTCTATAACTCAAGATATTAGGCGCGTCGCTACTCACATATTCAAGAGGATTAGTTTTTATTCTTCAAAGGGGTGGGGGCCAGATAGTTTCACTGATCCCCAATAATTTCTTGTAATCCCATGGTATTGTTTAAATAAAGTGATGTTTATAAATAAAAATAATAATAATAAGCATCGTATGGACCAATGGGAGACCATGCGGTTCTTGTTCGGTGAAGTGGGGTGAAGTTCAGACACAACCTGGTGCGTGATATTCTTGTCGACGTATGTTCCAAGGTTGGGATTATGGTAAAAAGGAAGCCCCAATGGGGTTTCTTTCGAGGGAGGGGAAAGAGCTACGTCCGACAGACTTGCTATTAACTGGATCCAAGGTAAAGACGCATGTTTGGATGTGACTGAGATCTCTCCTTTCGCGGGTATTGATGCAAATTTATGGGCTCCAGGGGTAGCCTTACATAACTCTGTGGAGAAGAAGAAAAAGAAATATGTGTCCAAATGTGAAGAAAACGGCTACAAGTTCATTCCATTTACTTTTTCTACTTTGGAGCTCAAGCCTCTGACACACTTTCACGTATCAAGATTGTTCTTTGTTACCACCGAATAACGCCAAGAATGGCGCTTTTATTTTCATAAA
Organism: Chrysanthemum lavandulifolium; assembly: GCA_022545495.1. Lineage (NCBI taxonomy): Eukaryota > Viridiplantae > Streptophyta > Magnoliopsida > Asterales > Asteraceae > Chrysanthemum > Chrysanthemum lavandulifolium. Next base: position 178,839,371 of record CM040244.1, on the reverse strand, counting down.
CTAAGTTTTGATTCGAAATGAGTGGGTCAATTAGTGTCTCGACTTTTCACCAATTTCTCAGAAAATCTCTTGGCTTTTCAACGAAGTGATGCTTTATAAAAAAAAATAAAATAAAATAAAATAATAAAATAAATAATAATAATAATAATAATAATAATAATAATAATAATAATAATAATAATAATACAAAACTCAGATATGTGTTCATAACAAAATAAATTACGGTATAAAGTACTCTATATCTACAATTTATATATAGTTGATCGTAAATTGACATAGTAATATATTTACCATTTTAAGTAGAACATGCACATTTTTCTTTTTGAACAACAAACAAGTTTACACGATACATGCACATCCATGTCCAAAATTTGTTGAGCCCACAACGTGCAAGTAGCTAGCCATAAAGAATCAAACAAAGGTTAACTGGATGTCCCTCTATAACTTTTACATGTGGTCCTATAAATAAACACCTTTAAGAAACAAAGATTTTGTAGAGCAATAAATGTTGGTTTTCTTTGAGGCTCTTGTACCGTTTTGTATTCGAAGTGTAAGACGAATCGTCTAGAAATAAATTTACATCGTCATAGAATAGTGTAGAATGATCTATATAAAAAGAAGTAAAAAGAACATATTCAGTTTTCTTAATAAGATTTTTGATTACTCAAGTTTCTTATTATTTTTTTAAAAATATTTTTATTAACGAATTTCTTCACTTTATTAGAATCCATAATTGGATTATATTGTTCATAATTGAACTGTGTTTTCTTTTTCTACAACGTTGATGGACTTACTATTAGCAGTATTTACTATTAGGCTTAGTATTTACTATTAGGCTTGTGTAAAATAGTAAATGTTGCTAAAGTAAGGATAAAATAAGAAATTAAAGTAAAATGACAAAAATGAGTAATAACCACAGCCGTACATTTAAGATGCATTTATAAAACGAGATGCATCTCTTATAAAATTACACTTCTTCATTTAAACTGTGTGGCTGAAATACATTTTTCATTATTTTTATTTATACTTTTCTTGAATCCATTCCCATGTTTCTTGATTTAATGATTGTTATTCGGTAAGCACAATTTGTTAACAGAACTTTTTGGTGTCGACATATGACATATATATTTGTTTCAAAGTTTTTATTCTTTGTGAAAAGAGCGTGATAAGAAAAGAAAAAGACACAAAAAGACTTGGGACCCACAAAAATACATTTTTATAAGTATCTACGCCCATTTTGTGAGCCTTAAGATTTTTATGTCTTTTTCCTTTTCTTATCACGTCTTACAAGACAAGATATAAAACCCTTGTTTCAATAACAACCCTTTATAGAAAGTGAAAACATCAAAACTAAACTTAAATTTTTTTCATATATGAATATGAAAGACGGTTGTAAATATTAGTGGCTTATATATATTCATATTTCTTTGGTTAAGGCCTAACTATTTTGGTGTATTTGCATGAAGGTATCGATGAATTAACGGATGTCAAGTCGTCGGTACATCTAGCGTAAAAATATTGAGTTGCAAACAGAGAGCCAAATTTCTATGTATACATGTTCACCCTAATACTTAACGAAGTTAAGGGAATATGCCATGAAAAATATGTTTTATGGTGAGCTTGTGTCGGACCACACACTCGAATTCGCCTCGCTGAATCACCCTAGAGTGTTGGGTGTGGTAACGAGGAGGCACGTTAACCCTTAACGCCCACGCTAACCACACCGTGGTGGCATTAACGTGGCACGTTAATGGCTTAACGCGTTAAGAGCATTCAACTAAAAAAAAAAAAAATCATTTCACCCCCTTAACCTATTCAAATTCAAATTTAAATTTAACTAGTTAATTCCGAGCGGGATAAATGAAGTTCAAATTTAAAATTTAAAAATCAAATATGAGCGGGATTTATTCAAATTCAAAATCAAAATCAAAATCAAATCTGCCTATATATACAACTCTACGAGTTGTTGAAGACACACAAGTCACACACACAAAACGTCTCGCAAAGATTTCTCTCAACAATTCCCAAGTCCACGCGACAATCCGAAAACTACCTTTCCAAGTCCACCATAATCGCTGGAAACTACCTTTCCAACTCCACCACTACTACCTGAAACTACCTTTCCAACTCCACCAAAAGAAGTCAAGTTTATTCAACTCCACTGAAGATGTCTTTCCAGTTTTTCAACCGGAAAATGTATTTGTAAACACTCCACCTCTTAACAATCCAATTGTTAAAACTCCACCTGTTAACAATCCACCTGCTAAGAGTCCACAGGTGGACCTCCAAAACAATCCATTTGGGTTTAGTGAGGCTTATCTTCGTGAACTTACGCAGGACGAGGAAAATTTTAGAGAGATTATGGAAAACGAGGCACGCGAGGAAGTTGCTCGTTTGGAACAGGAAGCCAGGGAAGCTGAATATCTTAGGCAAAACTACTTTGACATCATGGAAGCAAAGTACTTTGCTGGCGAGTTTAATTCCTTTTCGAGTGACGAGGGTTAGGGTGGTGGCAATGGGGCGGCATGGAGCTCGGCATTCTCCATGCCGAAGTGGAACACCGCCGCCACATACACGGGTTGAATGCGACATGGAGGAGATCGGTATGAGATGCCAAGAAGCATGGGAAATGGTGGGAAAATATAGCCGCTCAACCTTCTTTGTCAACCGCTGGAGATTTTTAATTTTAATTTTTTCCTTTTTTTTACCTATTTAAAAACTACCCATTTATCATAATTTCATACAAACAAAACACCTATATTTTACTCAAACAAATCACTACAATACTCTAAAACAAAATGTCTTCATCCTCCTCTTCCTCATCCGAGGACGAAGTTAGTTTTTCTCCGACTCTTCCGAAATATTGTTATTCATGTGTTCTACCCTATAAACCTTTTATCCGTAGACGATTCCATGAAGACATGGCAAGCTCAAGCACTACTGAAACCCGAGAGTATGTTAACCGTTTTCGTGAAAAGCTTTACAAACCTAATGAATGACTATATCGTCAAGAAAACCCAAAGTTTCCGCCCATGTACCGGGTTACTCAAGAAGATATCCATCACCGCTCTCGATATGATCTTACTGAGCACGTAGTGGCTCAAGATTTACCATACCTCGATGACTAGTGATTTCCTCTCTTTTTTTTCTAAGTATTATGCGCTTTTAATTATTAATGAAATATTATGTTTTTATTAAATTGTTTAATATAATTATGAATATAAAAATTAAAAATAAAATTAAAGTGAGATATGGAATCATTGGCTTACTATAAAAATATGGTGAGGCATGGAATAGGCGTGAGATGAGATTTATGTAATATTATTGGTGAGTGGTGAAGCGTGGGAGAAGATCGAATCATGATCGCCATCACCATTACAACTCGATGATTCAGATACTTAATTTGTAGTTTTATTTTCATCAATTTCGTTGTAGTTTTAATGTTTAATGTAATTCGTGTTTAATGTTTAATGTACTTCGTGTTTAATGTTTAATGTTTAATGCTTTTCAATAAATGAAGTGTTTGTTTTAGTTTAGGGGTTGAATATGAAAATATTTGAATTAAGGTTTAACCTTAGGAATGTTATGATAAAAAGAGTTTTTTGTTGAGTTAAGGTGAAATTTTAAAGCTATGTGAATGCTCTTAGCCGATGGGCTTCTTTTAGCACTATATTACTACCAAAAAGAAATATTTACATCGAAATATAAGTTTAAATATATTTTCAGAGCCAAAATTTTGACACGAAAAATACAAAACCAAAAAGAAAATAATTTAAGAGAAATATCATATTTAAATTGGATCCACTGAATGCAGGGCAGCCAAATTTCTCGCTCACAACAAAACAAATCTATTTTGAGTTTATATTTTATTACCCTTTGTACGTGACTGTAAAAGAAAAAAGTAACCATTCTTGACATAATCAATAAATTTTAGGGATTGAGTCGTAGAAGAACGATTTTTTAAGTGTTTCATTCACAGTGCGTGTCTTTTTAGTTCGTAGAACAACGTCTTTTCCATAAGTGTCACGTTTCAAGACGTGTAATTTTTAAGTTGTAGAATAACAATTTACTTTCATGTTGTTCCATTTGACACGTCCTCTTTACATAAGTGTTCGACCCAGACGTCATCCCACGCACTTAATGGAACACATGAAAAGACATCGCTATTCTACGATTTAAAAAAGACACGCTGTAATCCATACACTTATGAAAGACATTATTATTCTACTGCCTTAAAAAATACACATACTAAAAGCAACACTTAAAAAATACGTTATTCTACGACTCAATCCCTAAATTTTATCCAAACAATATGAGTCAAACATCAAAGTATATAGAATAAGACCCACAAACCATGTGTAAAAGATAGTAAACTGACGATCGTAACGCATCTTTACACGTCCTTCACATAAAATACCCGCTCTTTAATCTAGTACAAAATGACCAAATAGCCCTCATACACCAACTATAAAACCGAACACTTCATTCATTCAAACTTACATTCTATTATCACAACAACAGACATTTACTTACACTCACTATAAAAAAGAAAAATGGCTACTTCAAGTGACTTCAATTTATCCGAATGCTCTTCGTCTTCATCTTCGGGCTCGGACAATGGGGACTTTACTCGAGTAAAAAGAGGTGGAAAGTGGAAGAAACTAATGAAGAAAATGGTTGAAGGAAGCAAGAAAAGTATTTACGGATCGTCGAAGCCTATGGTATATAGTTACGATGCTGTTAGTTACTCGCTCAATTTCGATGAAGGGAATCATTCTGATGAATATTATATCTATGGATCAAGATGCTCTCAAGTTCCGAACATTAGGTTATTAGTATAGGTAGTAGAAGTTAGTTAGTGTGGGATATATTTGTTTACGTAAATCTTATGTAAATACAAAATTACCATATTCGGCTATTGATGTATATGAGGTTTTAAGGAATGTCCTATATAGATTGTAAATCAATATATTTAAAGTTCAGTTTTCTATGTTTTCTTCATTTCTTTATTACCAATAGCTCCCACCTTGAGCTTATCTAAACACACGCAAATTGTGCAGTGTATCTATGGTTTCTGTATTCTATATTTCTATGGTTCTCACTAGCAATAGCTTAATCCTGGCCATGGTTTTGAATATGTGCTTATTTCTATTTTGAAGTTTATCAGTCAACTGTTTATCTTATTTCGAGCAAGAGCGTCCGTATTAAATCTTTTAGTAAATTTTTATTAAATAAATAAAAAGAAAGTGTTATCTTGCGTTGCCAATTTGCTCTGTGTCGACACTTAAAATGTGCTCGCTTTTACATATTGTCATGCTTTGCCACTTCTATTGGTAGGGCCAATAGTTAAAAAGTAATCACGGTAGGTTTATTTTTTGTCTACAGTATATATCAATTATTATTATTATTATTATTTGAACGACAATTAAATCTATACTACTTTATAATGCATTTAGGCCTTCTAAAATTAGAAGGCTTAAAAATTCAGACTTTTTTACTTGCTTATTATGGAAAGAGTTTTTCTAACCAAAAATTAAGATAAGGGAAATCGTAAGATTGTATTTATACGCACACTTAACAAACCCAAAGATAACTTCTAACAAACTCCAATCCTAACTCCTAACCACTAAAAATTAAGATAAAGAGTCTAATTATAAAACGACATGCAATTTCTCAACTAAAAATTCATCTTTATTTTTAAATTAAAATATCTTTTTATCTACTTATTTTTTTATAATCTAATTTCACCATATTTTCTAAAATTTTACGCCTTTAATTCAACATCCATTTTGATATATTTTATGAGTTTTAGCTTTTTATATTTTTAATGGGTTTATTTTATTTTAATTCAAATTTTACAACTTTAACCTTTATTTCATTTATTTCAATCAATATAATCTCGATTCACAAAATCATATACTTTTGGGGTAGTGTTTGACGCTAAGAGATCATGCGAGGATTTCTATACGCTTTAATAACGATGTCATGAAAGCTACGGAAAGTTACAGAACCCAAACAAACACTTATAACTAACACATATACATTCAGTGTTGTGAAACGATTCACTAAACGTAGTAGTTAAACACATATAACTATATTTATCATCATGCTACGGCATCTTGGCCAGTTCTCACAATATATACACCACAGATTATCTCACATATATTAAATAGTATTTGAAATCACAACCAGTTTTTCACAGGAGAAAGAGTACCATTGTGACATCTAGTCAAATAAATATAAAGTGGTGTCTCAGTTTGTTATTGCTTATTAGAAAGGAATAGAAAATTCAGTACAGACAATTTCTTTTGTATCGTTATTTCCACATTATAGTTAGAATACTATAGAATGATTTTAATCCACTAAGCCTGATTAAAAAGTTTAATCGAATAGTTTATAAGTATACAATCACCGACTTTGCAACAAAAAAAAAAAAATTACAAACGGGGGCAAATAACAGGAAATGGCGCCTCTAAAAGCAGTAGGCCATTTGCATCTGGTTCTGGTCAAAGATAAGATTGATGGCGTAATGGGCCTTCCCTACATTCTTTTATTGCAAGTGGTCCAGAAGAAGATTTCTCTTCATCTATTTTGCTCTTTTTCTACGACCTTTCGAATATCGAAATATATGAGGATAAGAGTAGTGACGTGTAATGCAAATGAACAAAACTTCATATTCAAATATCCACATTACTTGCTTTTTATTTGTTACTTTGAGCATATACATGATGCAGTTCCGTTTGAATATATATTGGTAGCTAGGTGTCTGAAGCTTTAGCATCAGGTATCTTGAATACCCAACCCTCGCCACTCTTACCTGGTCCTTCGCCACACCTAGCCACCTATTCACCACCTAATTGCCCCACCTCGCCACCCTTCGCCACTTCTTCCCTCATTGACGAAAATAAGACAAAAGAGTTTTGGCAAGTGAACGTTTGTAAACGGGCTTAAATTTAAGTTTAATCTTTTTATTTATTTTTTTATACTTCTTTTTCACACAATTTTACAATATAAATACTACCTCACTTTAACAAATCTTTACACAACTTCTTTTTCAAAAACTTCATCCCTACAAAAAATGTTCGCACTTAATTCTTATCAAAAATCTGATATGACTTGTTCACTTTCACATACGATAGATGAAATTACGACTTTAGTTGATAAACTAATTGTAGAGGATAAAGCTCGTCGAAGAAGATTGCACGACTTAGCCATGCAATTTGACAAAGGCACGCTGGTTAAAGATCATCTACGACAAGCATGGTAAACGCAATGACATTCCGCCAAAACCGTGCTCAAATAGAGACTTATTTAAATGAAGAATTTACTAAAGATTACGAGATCATAACGATTTTTATAAAGCGGGAAAATCTAAGAACAAATCAATGCAAAGTATATTTGGCTACATGAAAAATATACTTAGGATGATTATATTTTAGTTTTCGTATTGTTTTTTAAATTTCGCATTGCATCGTAATTAGTATTTTTATTTACACTTACAGGGTCTTTTTGGAGGATATTTATATGAAGCGGAATAAAATGATGGAGGATATCTATAGCTCCTTCCTTCATTTCATTCCACTTCATTATATTTCCTCCAAAATTTGTAATTTTAAATTTCGGATTGTAATGTTAAATTTTGTATTGTAACTTTTATGTTTAAATAAATGAATGTACTTTTAAATTTTTGCAGCAGTTTCAAATTTTGAATTTGATAGGCTCCAACGGCTATTTTTCATACCTTTTTACCATCATTCATTTTCTCACACAACTTCTTATTAAACTCTCTCGAGTATCACTCACTTTCACACAAACACTATAGCTAAAAGGCTATCCTTAGCGACTATGCATGGAACAAGAAAAGAACTCCAACCGGTTAGCAATTTGTTACGTTAGATTACTCAGATTGTGCTCGTAAGTTGAGCCATTGTGAAGAGGTCGAAGGTTGCGAGTCGCTTCAAGACCAACCGATTATCGATGTCGGTCTACAAACTCGCTAATAAGCGAGGAATCGATATGCTCTCAATCGCCTTGAAGGCCTTTAGGGAACAAGTGTCGCAAGTCCGAATGCGAAGAAAGATCTCTTCAACTATTACGAGCAATATAAAAGCTTGATGAGAACCGGTCTTGATTATTTGTGTTTTCAGATCGTATTGTCATTTGTGTTTTAAATTTCAGATCGTCATTTGTGTTTTAAATTTCATATCGAGTTTGTTGCGCTTTTTTTTCAGATTGTATTTTAGTTTCAGATTGTAATTTTATTTTAATGAAAGAATTTTGATTTATTTGGAAAATGAAAAGAAAATAAAATTGAAAGTGATGGTACCAAATAAAGAAGTTGTGTGGTGTTATTATAGAAAGAGTATTTTGAAATTGTTGTGTGGCACCGATAGGCCCAAATAAAGAACTTAAGCTCTTCACGACACTGACGCTCTTAAACCAAATCTAGCAAAGCCCGCAGAAAATGGTTTATTATGTGAATTAAATATAAGAAGTTAAGATCTATTTGTTCTGTCTTAAAATATAAGTGTCGTATTTGACTTTTTGTAATATATTTTTTGTTAGGTCACTAGTTTTACAAACACAAGTAATATAGAAAGAGATAAGGCGATTGAACAAGTAAAACACACACACACACAATGTAATAATACGGTTTACGCGTAGAGTATGTGATAAGAGAAATAACTTGAACAACCAACCTTCAAATGAAGGTTTACAAGAGTATTTATAGGAGGAAAGCTAAGGCAACACTCCTAGTTTCCATCCTTTCATTAATGGGCTTGGGCCCAGCTCATGGGCCTTCTACATGCTTAAGGCTAATAACAAACATAAAGGCTATAATAAAGCTAACTATTACATAATAATTACTAACACTGATTATGGTTTAGAGTGATTCCAACAATCTCCCCTCAAGTGTTGGTGATGAACGTGAAGGCGTTGATGTAATAGTAGCTCGACGCCTTCGACATTTTTCTTTCTTGTGAGAAGAATTGCTCGATTCGAACAATCTCCAAAGGTAGAGAAATTATCTTCTTTGAATGGTTATGCTTTGACGCCATCTTTAACTTTGTTCTTTGATCATTGTTCTTTGTGATGAAAGTGATAGTATGTTGTAGTCTCGTGATCAAGTCTCGCCTCAGTTCGCTTCACGCCACAAAGGTTCCATGTCATTCTTCAACATGCTCACACCGAACACCCCGCCTTATCTCGACCACAATATTGTCCGCTTTGCCTGTGAGGCTCACGGCTTTGTTTTTGCGGCCTCATTTCAAGACTTCAGCAGTCACCCAAGCCAAGATTACCTCACACGAGCACGCTTAACCGCCAGCTCCTAAGAACTCCACCCGCAGAGACCACAAAACGTTGTGTCATTGTAAGGCGAATGTTATCTTACGAGCCCAAAGATCTCTCCGTGCCACACCGGTGGGATTCGCTTGAGGTGTCACACACACGCCTTTATCGATGAAGTTCTTTAAGTCTTTAACTTTGTAGATTCTTTGATTTGATGAAGAATCATTCGACCGCTATGCTGCTTTTGGATAGAACTCCATTAGTGATTATGTTGGCGAGCATGAGAAGAATCTGCACGATCATCCCGCCCCGAGCTTCCATAAGAAGAAAACATTTCAAACGGTTAGTAATAAGGTGTTCCTAAGACTTACAAGTTTGAACTCGAGAGTGTTAACAAGATAGTGTGAAAACACAACTCTAATTTTACAAAGGCCGTTCGAACCGGAGTCCCACAAGTGAGATAACGCGATGTACCAAGCACATCTATAGTTCGATGAGTCGCCGAGGTACATCAAGCATCACCTCACGATCGAGACCGCTTGAGACACACTCCGTAATCCACGGGAGTTACCAAGTGACTTCTTTGTCATGGTCGCTTGATGTCGACCGGCAGAGTTTCCATTCAATCATCGAGATCATGATGTGAACCTCTCATAAATGTTCTCGACAAATTGCTAAGATCCGTGAAGGACTCGATAATGTACCACCGAAATTCTTATTGTTGAACGCCAAGTGATAAAATGTCAAGTGTACCTAAGAGATCTTTGATGAATCTCGTGGCTTTAGACTCAATAGTGCGTTTTGGTTTTCCGAGCGGAGACTAGGGAGAGGGTCTCTCTTCAATACCACCGATTCTAAGAGAAAGCCAATAGTTTACGTAGGGTTCCTCGTGAGAATGAAACAAGCTTCGTTGAGAGAAACTTGAGTGGCTAAGAAGGTTTAGTGCATGCGCCATCGGGTCCATGACGACTTTTAATCTTCAATACCAAGGCCACTAGTGACAACCAAGAGTATATGAATTGAACCTTGTCCGCCTCTAAGTTGAATAACTGAGGGCTATTTCTTTTCACCCTTTCTTTGCATTTCTTTTGATTCTTCAACTCCTTCTTTCTCCGATTCTCATTTTCTCCTTTTTATAATCGCATCTAAGGACTTCTAAGTACTAACTATTTGTGATGTCCTCGGTAGATCCCTCCGGCTCAAGGATCATAGGATGGTTATTCCTAACCTTAGTCACCTTATAACTCCATGACTAACCTATGTTGCCATTAAAACCATCATGTAAGAATCTCTCAAAGGGTTTGTAAATGAAAAATATGTTTGAACCATCGTGAGAGATAAGATTTTGCATAAATACTCCCTCCACATGTGCTTTAGAGTTTCGACGAAATCGAGACTGTGGGAAGAGCGCGACTTTGAATTGATCAACTCAAGATAGACAATCCTCGCGAGACACGGTTACATTGCATAGTTAAAGAGTTACATTGTCGCTTTAGGTGACAACTAGCTCTAATAACTACTTTGAAGGTGTAGACAGACTCAAAGGTTGTCAAACCCGCCGTAGTTCATGTCTACCAAGAGTATCTCGAATGGTACTTTCTACTTGGACAAGTCCTTTCATAGACACGCTTACATTACTAGCGAACTAGCTTGAAATTATTACCCGTCCAGACAAGTCTTTTCGAGTTACTAACGCTTTAGTACCGCTAATTCGCTGGTTAAGTCCAAGTACATGATTCATTTGCATTTTGCACAACATATTTCTTATCACACAATTTTCTCCCCTAAAAATGGCACATAAAAATGTTATTTTGAACGGTTGAGAATAAATATGACCATTTCGAAGTGTTGCGGAAGATGACCACTATGAACAATTTGTGAACAAAGTTTTATTCAAATACTCCCCTCAACTAGTGATATAAACGGTTGAGGTTTTGAAAATCATATGGGAAGTACTTGTTCTTTTGAGCAAAACCTTGAAAATGAAAGGTTTGATAGGTTTTACTCAAAAGTAAGAAGCTTTCGCTCCTTTTATAAGGATTGTGGCAATCAAGCCGCACTACAAGGTCCTTTCTTGATAAATACGGGTTGTACATCGTTATGTGCACAAGCCATAGACAAATATAATCACACATCCAAATGTATAATGAAAGAAACAATTCAAGGGTACTGTGAAGGCAAAGTGATGTCGCAGGAGAGCGAATGTATGCTGATAGTCGGTGATGTTGATCCTGGGTCACCACCAACAAAGCTTTCCAACGCTCGAATCGATCCTTCAAACAACCTTTGATCAATCATCTTGATGATTCTCCTCACATCCCTTCGATCATGAGAATTCCATCGCTAGAGACCCAATCTTGTGACGATGTCCTTCAACCTATATGCCAATCCGTCCCTAACCATCTTCAAAGTGTGATCCCCAAACTTGTGAAGTTCACTACACGCCATTAAGCAATTTCTTTGAAGTTCACTACGTAAACGACGCCGAAAGGTTTGTCGATGAGTGTATATTGTGAGAGATGGTTGAGGTCTGGAAGATCTAGCCGAGGTGGTGTGAAGTTGACACGGTCCGATAAGATTCAACCGCCACCAAGATCTTCTACACGCTCCTTGATGACTATGCGTCGATGAAGATGAGCAATGACTTGATGAATTCACGTTGTACTTCGTTGAAAATTGTCTCATGCGACCTTGTACTTTGGTAAGGTACATGTCTTTGATGTCGTTGATAGACAAATTCTCAAAGTCACTTCAGAGAATGCATAATCCCTTTCATCTTGTCGCTTGACCACGATATTCTTTAGGAAGGTGTAGTCCCACTTAGATGATAGAACAACATGTTTGATGGCAACGATATCCTTAGTAATCGAACACCGCATGTTGAGACTTCAACCCGACATGCCGGTAGTAGATTCGCTTGCTCCGCCAATGATGAATCCTCAGACATTGCATCTCGGTCAGATGCTTCCACTTTGTCGAGAACAAGTGTTTGGCACATTCCTCAATGGCTATGCGCAGCTCGAGTATATAGTCATTGAAATGGAAGTGTCAACGATGTAGCGATTTTTGAACCATCGCCACCATGTAGAAGAAATTCCGTGTCTTTGTTGAAAAAATATCCGAATGGAATCCTAGGTTCGCTTGTTCGCCAATTGTTGGTAGAGGTCTTGACCACCGGTGTAATATGGAGGGTTTTCCCGCTTAGTGAAGTCGACGTTGCTTTCGGGTTGAGCCAATCCATGTTGTTAGACATGGCTCGAGCAATGTTCTCAAGGTGATATTCGACCTCGATGGCACTTTTGAGTCGTCTTTTAACAGCTTGAAATGCTTCATTCTTGATTCGCCTCAACTCGGATTTCGCCATCTTCTTCACATGGAAATTTTCTTGCAAAAGTTTTGCATGCTCCAATGTATTACCGCTCACCAAATCCCGACCTTCTTCGTGGTGGAGTGTTGTTAACAAGAGTAGAGAACCATTCAAATCCATCGCTTTATCGCCATCTAGCCAGATACGACGTCAACCATGGGTGCCTTCTTCTTCTTCATTTTCAAGGCCGAGATGATGATTCTGTTTCGAACTTGTTTGGGAGAGGCGGGTTGTTGGGGCTCAAGGACCTCTTCATCGCCACCACCCGTGATACTCAAATTGATCACCGGTTTTCGAGTCGGGTGGTAACTGAATCGCCCCGAGGTTTATCCGTAGAAGAACGAGGAGGGACTTTTGTCGAGTAGGAGTCCGTTGGAGCAGGAGGTAACATAGAAGATGATTCACCGCACTTCTTCCGACGCTTAGCTTTATCATGCTTATCCCGATCCTTGTCTTCATCGCCTCTAGGACGCTTAGACTTTCACTCGAATCTACATGCTTCTTTGAGTTGGTAGTCCAAGAATGCTTGAAACAATTTTCCTTCCTCGTAAGTAAATGTCCCGGATCGTAGACATTTGTGTGACAAGCTTGGCCACCAATTCATTATCCGAGAAAACTACGTGATTAGATGGATTGATTGTGACGGTTAAAGGTGTGGATCTTATAGTTTGCTTGGCTATCGTGCATAAGATTCGGATATAGTTGTCTGTAAACATCTCCTTTAGACTTTAGGAACGAACTCAAGGTACTTGTTAGTGTAACCTTCGATCATTTCGCTCAGCCTCTCGACGATGACTTCTCATGAATTCCTAGATAAACTTCCTTTCTTCTTGCATCTTGTCATTCTCGCCATGTAGATATTGTATTTGTTGATTGAGAAAGTTCACTTCCTCAGATAACATGTCTTTCATTCCGACTTGTTTGACAAATTTTCACAATTCTTTCATGTCCGAGAAATCCAAGATCGAGGTGGTTTCTTCACGATTTGGATGTTGATTTGGTTGATTTCTTTGATGGTGGTGGTGATGAATGAGAAGAAGAACCGATGAGGATGAGACGGAGGAGACTCGGGGTCCTTGGGCGTTCGTAAGTTTCCTTCGTGATCGTAGGAATTTCCGTATGCCTTGTCATAATCAAGATCTTTATCTTCTCGACTTCTCGCTTTAGTTTCTCAAACTCATATTCGATAGTATCCTCCACAAGCTTTTGTTCTTGCACAAGAGTGGTGGCACCGCATCCCTTATCGGTCGATTAACCGCATCAGACTGGTGAAGAGTGGGCAAGACCACTTGATCCTCCGGCCACCCATTTGGTCTTTTGCAAATTCTTCACCTTTTGAAGTGACCGATTTAATTTAAGCTTCTTCCCGAGGATTGATCCAATAGCTCTTCTTCTTCTTCGTGAGCTCTCATCATAGGGCACAAGTGTGTGAGTCTTCCTTTCCTTTATCGCCTGAGGACTTGGAGGTTTTGGCACGGAAGGATTGTCATCCTTGCGCTTCGTGAGTAGGTAATCTCTTCATCTCGTGTCAAGACTTTCGAGCTTTCATTCAAAAGCTTTCATGTTCAAAGAGGAATAGGTTCACTTCCTTTACAGAACAATCCTTTACGAGGTGGATTCCTTTGGGAAGTTTCCTATAACTTTCGTAACTTCATCGCACTTCCAAGACTTCCTCTTCTCGTTCTCCGAGTAGAGTTCCGTAAGGTTTTCATCAAGATGACCAACTTTGCCTTCTTTTACCGCTACAAGATACCTTTTGTACGCTTCAAGCTTCTTGAGTTCTTTAGATGAAGGTGATCAGCAAAGACGACACCGCTTCTTAGTTGTCGATTCCTTGATTCGATAGAAAGGATAGGTTCGACAACAAGTCGTGATTGTCGGGTCATTGAGCCTCCGTGGAATATCGTGATTGAGTCCAAGTGCTCTCGATCAAAAGCTTTGTGTATCCGACATAGGAATCTTTGAGCTAAGCTTCTTGTGAAATAGCATCATGTCCTCCAATACCGCAGCTTCGATTTCGATGTCCTTCTTATTGATCAAAGACCGAAGATTTGCGCTCCATGAGCTTTGGATGCTCATAACCACCGCCACCACCGTAAATGACTTGGTAATGATGATGTAGAGGTTCTCCACGGTTGAGGAATGTTCTTAAGCTCCACGTGAGAATGCTTAGTAACAACCCCAAGCTTCATCATAGCCAATGTCAAGAAGAAATTGTAGAATTGCTCTTCGGTAGTGTGGCAAAGAAGTCTGCTGGCTCGATTTCAGAATGAGAAGAATGCCCGTAAGTCCGCATGAGTGATGGTGACTTGTTTGTGGTTACATCACCGCCACAAAGACTTTGACTCGTGATCCTCTCGCATAGAATTCCGTAATTGTCGAATGTAGATTTCAGAAGAGCAGAGTGTGAGAGCATGTTCGTAGGGATGATTCCTAAGAATATCCACAAAGAATGAGACAAGAAGATTATGAGCATGTGAGGGTTTCAAAGTCAACCCTAAGGTTATTCTTTCCAATCTTTCTCGGATAGCCATTTGGGAAGATATCGCTAATAGTGAGAACCTCTGTGCATCCACATTCATTCGAGCACCATGTCGTGATCTAAAATAACATTAGCCAAAAGAACCAACATATCGAAGACATAATGTTAGTCAATGTAAGGTTTTATTGTCAAGTTATTGAATGTACAAAGGTCAATGATTGTTACGAGTCCTAAGTCACTTGTTTGTCCAATAGTCTAATGACGCCGTGAAATGTTTCGTGAGTTAGTTAACTTTAAGTTTTAAAGTTTATGTTATCACTTATTGTTCACAACATATCAAATGATTAAGTTTATTAGTGACATTATTAGATTCGTGACGTTATGATTAGTTTATTAACAAGTTTGTACACGAACAATTCATAATGAAGGTCAATCCGTGCTTGCGTAGCTTTGGCAAAGTTAAGTGTAAACAAGAATGACATACGCCAGAGATGAAAGCTTACGCCAGGGATCCTAACTTACGCCGTAAGAAATGTTATGCGAGGAAATAGGGGACCTTATGCGAGAGCTTACGCCAGAGGCGTGATAGGAACCTTACGCCGTAAGGCTTACTCGTAAGAGTAGACCTTATGCGCAGAGGTTATTTTACGATATCCTTCATAGGATACGCCAGAGTCCCATTGTAGAACCTTACGCTGTAATAGTTATGCGAGAATTATTCTTACGCATAACTTGACTACGCCGTAGAGTAATCCTTATGCGTAGTGAATCAAATGACCTTGATTCTGAATTTTTAAGAGTAGCAAGCCTGAAATAAATTCATCAAATCATCAATATTAACACAAGAATACGCTTTATCAACAAATCATGGCATGAATCATTTGTTAAAATGCATACAGAAAAGTCATACGCAGAGGTCAAAACCCTAAGGGTTGAGAATTACGATATGATTTCTAACCATGGGATTTGCACCAAACAAATTTTGTTAGGTCTAAGATGTTGTATGAGCTTATAGACAAAGTCTTAACATCTAATTCGTTGAGAATCAAAAATACCCAAACTTATGAGCTTTAAACCCTAATTCCAAATTTTTAATCATTTAGAGTTTCTGGGTGGTTAACGACCTTGGATATCATCAATTCATCAACATATGAACATAACCCAACAATATTTTTGATCAAAACACTTCACATTTGAAAAATACCCAATTCGACTCAAGAACCCTAGTTTTCAAAAATCATCAATTCGTTTTTCTGGGTGGGTTTTGATGGTTAAAATGATATCATTGATGTATTAGAAACGTTTTGACACTATCCATTTAACCATAAACACACACACAATGATTGTGTGTTCATACGCTTATGCGTAGAACACATAATCACGCGTAACAAAAGTTTTAGCCGTAGGATTTACTAGAAATTCAAAACCTTAGCTTGTATTATCATAAGATCGTGAAAACACTTACAAAACGATGATTTAAAGCACGGATTTCTTGAATGAATCTTAGGCGTAGGATGTTTAAGGTTGAAAGTAATAAATGTGAAGTTAGAAGTAGGTGGGAGGTGTTTTTATTTAAAGTAACTTTAAGATTTTGACAATTTTGGTCCCTCCACCTTTTCCTTTTTCAAACAAAGCCATTTAACTTCCATTTTGGTTACCAAACAAAGATTTTTAGAAAGAAACTTGACGACACTCCCCCTCGACTTAAGAAATATTGAAAGGTTATTAATTTTAGTTCGAGGAGTGTCGTAAAACAAGAAATTTTACCACCATTGATAAAATAACCAACCGGGATATGATAACATGCAAGTACACAAATATTTTGAAACAGTTAAGTGAAAAATTCTCCCCCTCAACACTTGATCGTAAAAATACTGAATTTTGAAAGATTATAGTGTTGATGGAAGAAATGTACTTGCCATGTTAGAGAAAAATAGATAGAAGAATATTTTTGTTGTTTTATCAGGTTTTATATTTTGTATTTTGTTTTGAAAAATTATTTACAAAAGATGTTTTGGTGTTTGACGGTGTTTTTAAGACTGCTTTTAAGAGGTCATCCAATTCCTCTCGAGTCAAACACCTCATACCAATCCGTGGATCAATTCATTAAACCTAGCGGGAGGCAAGGCTTTGGTGAGAAGATCCGCCAATTGGTATTCTCACCACAAAGTATAATTCAACTGCACTGCTCCACGTGGTCCTTGATGAAATGATAGCTAAGATCGATGTGCTTTGATTTCGAAAGTGCTAAACCGAGTTGCACGAGATTGCAATGGCACCGATTGTCGCAAAGACATCGGATTCTATCAACACGTAACCATAGTCTTTGAGTTGTGTTCTCATCCATATGACTTGAGCACAACATGCGGACATGGCTACATATTCTCGCTTCGTTGATGAGAACGATGTAAAATCCTCGCTTTGATTGCCAAGACACCGCTTATCACCAAGAAATTGTAGAGCCTCAAGTACTTTTCCTCGAGTCTAAGCATCCCGCGTGGTCGTCATTCAAAAAGCGATTAGTTCAAAACCGTAATCCTTCTGATACCGATCCCCAAGTTAATGGTTCCTTGATGTATCGGAGGATTCTTTAGCCTCGAGAGGCGGGTTTCAGCTTGGTCGCGATCGATAACGGAGCATAGATAAATGGCAAAGACAATATCAGTCCGCTAGTCGTTAGATACATGAGAGACCCAATAATACTTGGTATTTGGTAGGTCAACTAATTTCCCATGTAAATCAAAGATCTAGCTTCTTGGTATGAGCCATTGGTGTGGCATAAGTGTCACAAAGTTGTCATTCCAAATTTGTTTAATAGTTCAAGGGCATATTTGGATCGACTCAAGAAAATACCACGGGTGATTGATGAACTTGCAATCCTAGAAAGAACGTGAGTTCACCCATCATGGACATTTCAAAATTTTCTTCATTAGTTTTGCAAAAGCGGTTGAAAACTTTTTTGTGTAGACCCAAAATGATGTCATCCATGTAAATTTGAACAATTAAGATATGTGCCCCGTGATATTGTATAAAAGAGTTGGGTCAACCGAACCTTTGGTGAAATTATTAGCAATGAGGAAAGATGATAGCTTATCGCACTCATGCCCGAGGGGCTTGTTTGAGACCATAAAGAGCTTTGTTCGCTTTGTAGACATGGTTCGGCACTCGATCAACGAATCCTTCGGGTTGGTCGACATAAACCGCTTTTCGCTTGTCCGCTGAGAAACGCAGCTTTGACATCCATTTGAAAGACCGTCATATTCATATGAGCCGCGAACGCGAGAAATATCCGAACAACCTCAAGACGAGCAACCGAGCAAAAGATTCTTCAAAGTCTATTCCTCTTCCCGACGATAACCCTTAGCAACTAGACGTGACTTGTTTCGAATGACGCCCTTCAAAGATCCAATTTGTTTTTCCAACCATTTTAGACCAATGACGAGACCCTCGCTGGTCTTTCAACCGCTCCCATACTTCAAGACGCTTGAATTGGTTGAGTTCTTCCCGCATGGATTCAATCCATTGTCTTTTGTCATTGCGCCTTTAATGTTTTTAGGCTCGATTGCAGACATGCGAGTGCATAAATGCAATGTTCACCATCCGTGCGAAGACGTTGTCTCGTAACGATCGTTGATTGGGTTGCCAATAATATTAGCCGAGGATGGTCTTTTGTCCATCGATGTGTAGAGGGTTGATGTTGGTATACATTGTGCGATTTCGAGGATTCAAATGGTTTGTTGAAGATTCCGCGACATCCGTGCGCAGACTCATTAGCAAACGGGTCAAGAACGATTTGGATCAAAATCGCAGCGGGGTACATCATTCGTAATATCATCACCGTTCATCATTGTTGGAAGCGGTTTGTTCAATTGTTGTTGTGGAGTCAATCGTGTAGGTGCATCTTCAAAGAGTTGTTGTAGCAGTGTATCGTATAGGAATATTATCGTGTCAGCAATGAAACAATGGATACACCGAGCACGCTCATCAATATCGCCACCGAACAGAGGAGCAAATAACCTTTCCATTTGTTGACGAGTTAGTCGGGGCTTTGTTCATTGATGATGGGGTTGAGGAAGTTTAAACGGTTGTGACCGGTTCTAAGTCGTTGTACTCGTGGCCATTTCCGTGAGTTCATCAAAATGAGCATGAATCGCTTCCATCATTGCTTTGTACGACGATTCCGGATCCGTAACCTTTAGAATTCTCACAATATCCAATAAAGACCCAATGTCACTTTGGCTTTGAGATTCCAAAATCATCACGATCATTATTCGGATAGCAAAGGGATCCAAATACATGAAAGTGTTTGAGATTCGGTTTATGGTTGTGACAAGCTCGAAAGGTGTTTTGTTGTATGCTTTGTGATCATAGAGCTGTTTTGAGTATAGCATGCAAGAGATACGCTTCGCCACAAGTAATCCGGAAGTTTAGCATTGATTAACATTGTTCTTGCAGCCCACTAACGCTCGGTTTCGCTCTTTCAACAACTCCGCTTTGTTCGGTGTACGCAATAGATGTTTGATGTGAATTCCACTTTCTCATAGAATTCACGAAGGGTTTGGTTAACAAATTTAGTTCCTTTGTCTGCTCGAATTAGCCCGACGGTGTTGCGGAGTCGAACTCGTATTTTTGTGAGAAAGGTGATGATCATTTGTGGAGCTTGGTCTTTGCTTCAAGAAAGTAGACCCAAGTCCATCGTGAATAGTCATCAACAATTACTAAGATGTAGCGTTTGCCATTGATCGCTTGCACGCGATCGGGCCACACAAATCCATGTGAAGAAGATGAAGCACATGTCGAGAGTCAGGTTCCACCTTTGAAGGAAAATGAGCACGAGTGCTTTTCCCTTGTTCACGTGTCGAGCAAAGGTGATCTTTGAATACCGGAATCATGGGAGACCTTCAACTAGTTTGTGTCGAGCAAGGTTGGTGATGGTTTGAAAGTTTAGATGAGAGACGACGGTGCCATAGCCGTGATTTTGTTGATGTTGCCTTGAAAGTAAGCAGATAGAGATGAAGCAACCATGTCTTGCATAGAGATAGTGTAGAGACTAGAATTACGCGAGCTGACATAAGGTCATTTTCTTGTAGATCACGAATGAAACAAGTTTTCTCCCCGAAAGCAACCTCCAAATCTCCATCACAAAACCGACCCATCGAGAACAGACATGACCGAGGCCTTCCACATAGTAAACCCTACCGATTTCGATGTTCCCATTGACATAATCTCCGAGCCCATGATAGTCGCAAGTGATCATTCCCAACTCGACAAAGGCCAATGAACTTTGCAATAAAGTTTGATAACAGCTTAAGGTTGCTCGTCATGTGTGTCGGGAACATCCGCTATCAACAATCCAGAATGATCAGACACCGTGATTACACACAAACGACACAGATGGAATAGAAGTAGATGTGGAACCCAAATGTTAGAGGGTTCAAGTGTATATGAGACATGCACACATTAATGATTTTAGGCATCCATTTAAATCCTAGTGTGTTATATATCCATTTCGCCATCTATAACTACTCTTTTCTTTAGTCTTAGTGAATGCACTAGGTGGTACTACATTCTTGGGAGGTGAAACCTGAGCTACAAATGACAAAGAATGTTTGCCTTAGAATCTAAAGAAGGCGGTCTACAAGCACGACTTAGAATGATTAGTGGGCCTAGAGGTATTCCGATTCTTAGGATTCTCAGAACGAGATTATAGCTTTAGCAACACATTTGTCATGACAATCGAATTCATACTTTTACGACAAATAACACAAGTGCATCGATCAATATCAAAAGTGCTTAAAGGTTTAGCATTCGTTACATCACTATTTCTATTACATTTGCCGACGCAACATCTATAGTGGAAGCAACGTGAGTCTTATTCATAGTCCTAGGGTGTTCTTCTACTTTAGCATTCCTTATTGATCTTTTCTTAGGTCGCAACTTCCTATTCTTCGATTGAGTGCCCTAGGTCGTGAAGTGCGGACGCTTGGAAAAGACGCAACTATTCATGTTTCAAGAGAAGGAAGCACGTTAGCAACTTGTGATTTGGCAAGTAGGGATTCTAGTGCACGATTACTAAGTGTTACCGTGCTAATCTCTTTAATGATGGTTGGCGGAAGTTGTTCATACTTTCCTAACATTTCTCTTAACTTAGAGATAGTGTGAATCAAATCTTGATTTTCGTGATCAATATTACCAAAGAAAATTCATAACTTCTAGTGTGAGCAAGATAGTGATCAAGTTCGTTTGATGCTTCATGTCGAGTCTTATTGAGTAAATCAAATATGACACCATATTCTCTGCTTAATCGCTATAAGTTCTTGTTCATATTTAGAGATTTGACTTTTCAAAGACACGCTTTGATCATCCAGCTGCTCAATTTTAGGATCGAAGATTTTGCACTCAATCGAGCGATTTTCTTTGAAAACTAAGTTGATGAGTGTGAATATCTTTTCACACCAATGAAGACGACGTTTTGCATTGTAAAGTTCGTTAAGTAATTGTTTATTTTCACTTTTAAAGACTCGATCCAAGCACATTATCAAGATTCTCACAGCTACTACAGAGTCAACATTATCGCAGAGATATAATCGATGCATGTGGCAAAGAATAGAATAACACAACATTATGGATATCAAGACACGATAACATCTTCCAAGAGTCGATCAACATCTTTTCTCAACATTTTCTTTATGCTTAGTATTAGAAATAGATGTTTCAGCTTTTCAAAAACACCTTCATCACTCCAAGTTCCTTATGAAAATCCTTTTCCCAAGCTAATGCACAACTTTTCAAATTTTTAACATTTGTAAAAGATTTTTCTAAAAAATGTCTCTTTGTTCTCACGCTAAAGGCGATTGAAAGTGTTGAACTTTGATTTCGTAATGATGTTCTATCTCATGTTCTAAAGTTTTGAGGTCACCATGAAAATATCAAAATATCTAAGAATTTTGCGATTTTCGTGTTTTGAGTTTACTTCACCGATCAAGGTAAAGGACCATAAATTTGTGCATAATCCGTTGGGGATTAACATTAGAAGACGCGTGTGTTTTGATGATAACCCTTGGTGTGTTAGAAGAATATGTTGTGTGACGAAGTGACCGGTTTTGAATAATTAAAAGGTTTGTTGTAAACAACTGCTTTTAATTTTGATCGACTCGCCTTCGCATCTAATTCCTCTTGACGATGATATTCAACAACACTCATAACAAGATCATTAATTTTATATTCTCAGACCGAAACTTCAGATTTGGTTTGAATGTTTTGAGGAAAGCTTTGGTTTGTAATCGCCTAGATTTGGTCCATATCCTTTTGATCGGGTTTTAAAGTAAACTTTTCAATAGTCATATCGATTCACCATGTTTGTAAACAACAGCTTTAAACTCTTTAATTTTGTTTTGCAAGCCAATAATTTCGCAAGAAGGTCATCTACCCGATTCGTTGAATGCTTTTTGTATGTCGAGAATCATTTTGACAATTTAACAACTCATTTTAGCTTTTTGATTTTCCAAGGCGAGAGCGTTAATTTGCTTTTTATGTTCATGTTTCGCTTGTTCTATTTCGACAACAAAGCATTCTTCAAGCGGCTAGATCACGATCTGCTCTCTAAATATTTTTCGCTTTGATGAGATTTAGCAAAGCGCTTCAAAACCTTTTTCACGGTTTTCTTGAGTTTT
Source organism: Chrysanthemum lavandulifolium (assembly GCA_022545495.1). Classification (NCBI taxonomy): domain Eukaryota; kingdom Viridiplantae; phylum Streptophyta; class Magnoliopsida; order Asterales; family Asteraceae; genus Chrysanthemum; species Chrysanthemum lavandulifolium. Next base: position 178,816,558 of record CM040244.1, on the reverse strand, counting down.
GAAAAAGTTGAGTTGCATTTGTAAGCATTCAAAATCCTTGGTTAACAAAGCATTTTTGCTTTTTAAGTCCTTATTTAATGCATAACATTCCTCCATTTTGATTTGATGGTCTTGAATTAAACGAGCAAAACTGGATGAGGCAACAGCTTATTTTGTTCAACGTGAGTTACAACATGATCATTATTTAGATCCTCGGCACAACCACGGAGTCAATTTGATTATCAAAGGAAACCATAAGGTCATCTTGATCGTCAAATGTAACTACATGGTTAACTTGAAAATCGCCGAATGAGATGTAGATGACGATTTTGACAAACCGATCCGTGCCGGATTTAGATATTGGCGGAGATATTAGTTTAGATATGATGATGGTTTGTTCGGCACCGAGACAAGCCATCGGTGTCATACATCGGGCCTGCTTTCACTCATGTAACTCATGCATATTAGCCATCAACATAATAAATGTGATTGGCCCGCAAGTCCTCCATATCATCATCTCGAGTCTCGTGATCCGCCATAAAGCTCGTTTTGTTTGTGAGAGATCCACCACTTCATCCTTAAGAGCCAAAAGAAGAGCTCTTTGAAATAAGCACCGCCCCTAGTCCTGGCTTTGGGCATGCATTAGCTGTGTGTCCTTCTCATTGCGCTTGTAGCATCAAGACCATTCAACCCATTCTCGAGCAGCCTTGTTCCACCACTTGAGCTCGTTGTTATTCCTACCCATAGCATTAAACCCTTGACCACCTCCCATTTGATGCACCATAACCACGATTCTCAACTTCAACTCGCCCATTGTTCACAACATTTCGATTTGTATTGATGAGGAACGAATACGATTGTTGGATTTGTTCAGATAACGGCTAAAAGCATTAGCAATCATAACAAATCCCTCGCTGTAATGCTTCGAACGGATCGGATTCCTCATTAGTTTGACTATGAAGTGCTTGATCATTGTTGTTGTTGTAAGGAACCAATTGATTTGGTTGAGGTTGCCGTGATGGATCGCTTGTGTGACCGAGGCGCTTGGTTGAGTTGCTTGTCGAGGAGGATAACTTTGTTGAGCATATAAGGCAAGTTGTTGATTTTCCTGATGCGTAGGTGGAGCAATTTGAGCACGGAGAATCCTTTCCCGATCAACTTCCTTTTCATGAGGCTTCAAGTAATCGTACAACAATCCATATGTAGAATGATGCATATTCTTCATTGACGGAGAAAAATGACATACTTCTCCCATTCAGACCAAGACTACTCAGAACTTAGTATTCACCGCAATTCTTGGCATGATGATGTTGTGTTTATCCAAATCATTGATGATGTCTCGAAAATCGATGATGATAAGACTCTAGTGTCTCTCCGTGTTCAATCATGAAGTGTTCATAAGCCAAGTAAATTTTGGATTCCAAATCCTCCCGATTGAGTATGATCCTTCCATAAGAAGATGAATATGGTCCCACATTTCCTTTGCGCCTTTTGAGCATCAACACTTCAAGAATTGGGTTGGGTAATCCTAAAAGGATATATTGCATTGCAAGCTCATCGCCTTCATAGTGTAGAAGTTCTGGATTTAGATCCGCAACAAGAGCAATGTTTGTTTGTTCATCTCTCGTGGAATAGCAGAGGATCTCCTGCACAATGATAAGAGGCATCTCAAATGGACCTTCCAAGATAACCTTCTTTAAGAACTTTCCATGTGGCTTCTTCGATCACAAAACCTAAAGAACCTTATCACCCATTGATCGTAGTTTCGAGTGAGCATTCGAGGTCTATCAAGTGATCCATCTTCATGAATTGATTGTTGGTCGCTTAACGCTTCACACATCTTTGCAAACCAAGTGGGTTCCTTCATAGTGTTCCTTGATGGATGTTGATTGAATTCATTTGTGTATGGTTGAACTTGAAGACTTGGTGGTGTTTGAACCATTTGTGGTGGGGAATTGCACCAAGTCGTGGAGTATGTTGTTGATTAAATTGTTGTTGATAAATTGCTTGTTGTTGATTCCATTGTTGATGTTGTGGACTTAGTTGTTGTTGTCGCTGAGGATAAGTGTAAGGAAAATAGTTAGAGTATGGTGGTTGAGACATGTTGAAAACTTGTGTTGGTAAAATGGATCTTTGTAGTCGAATGAACCTTTGATGAAGAAGTATCCTTAGCGAGAAATCACAATAGCCAAGTAGCACTTATGCGTAAAACACCAAAGTTACGCGAATAACAAGAAGTTACGCTACAGATTTAGCTTACGTGAAGTGTGGAAAAGACGCTAAAGTTATGCGAGACAAAAGTTAGGCGAGGATTATCTTATGCGTAAGACCGGGCTTAGCGTAAGAAAATCTTATGCGAGGATTTCTACGTAAGCTTATGCTTATGCGTAATTTTAGGTTTTATCTCATGATCTTTACACTTCACAAAGGCAAAAGATATCCAAAGTCGACGATTTTCGTGCTTATCCAAGCAAGAAAACACGGAGTAAACCACTAAAATGAAGATCAAACCAAGGAAATACTTACGCGTAGTTTTAGGGTTTCACTACGCCGTAGGTCTACTCAGAATTTGATTATGCTCAAAGATGTTTCTAAACCAAGAGTTTGTGATGAAATAGCTTCAAGATCACCAAATAGCACAAGAGTGCGAGATTTGATGAACCAAACCTTCTAAAACAAGCCACGCTGTAGAACTATACCCACGAATAAAAACTAGCTCAAAACAATGATCCACGATAAAGTTCCAAACTTTGCCAAAACAAGTATTTTAACACCTTAAAACGTTGAAAGTACAAGAATCTTGATTAAAAAGTGTAAAAACAAGTTTTAAGCGAAGCAAAGAATACGTTATCTTTACGCCGAAGACCCAAAACCAAAATCTTCAAAACAAAAGTGTGCACCCAACTATTTGGCTCGATACCAATGTTAGGTCACTAGTTTTACAAACACAAGTAATATAGAAAGAGATAAGGTGATTGAACAAGTAAAACACACACACACACAATGTAATAATACGGTTTACGCAGAGTATGTGATAAGAGAAATAACTTGAACAACCAACCTTCAAATGAAGGTTTACAAGAGTATTTATAGAGGAAAGCTAGGCAACACCCTAGTTTCCATCCTTTCATTAATGGGCTTGGGCCTAAGCTCATGGGCCTTCTACATAAGCTTAATGCTAATAACAAACATAAAGGCCATAATAAAGCTAACTATTACATAATAATTACTAACACTTAATTATGGTTTAGGAGTGATTCCAACATTTTTTTTTCAATTTTAATACTAAATATTTTTGTTTGTGTTATATAATATTTGATGAAAATTATACAAATAAGAATAGATTTAAAAGACATTTCATTCATATATTTTGCATCAAATATTATATAACACACAAAAATAGTTAAGGTCAAAGTTGAAAAAGAAATATTTTAAAAATATAAATTGGACACTTATTTGGGACGGAGGTATTATTACATAATTACTACATTTAGTTGCACTAGACTAATATCCACGTAAATCGACGATGCATAATGGAAAATAATTATACATGTGAACTTGTGGTTTTACCGTGACCTTTAATGCAACACTTCATCGGTTCGTTTGTAGTTATTACGAGAAAATGTTTATAAGTTATAAACTAAAAATAATACAAGTTTAAGAATTTTGTGATCAAGCAATAACTAAGTTTTCTTACAATTTTTTTTTATATATTTTTTAATTTTTTAAGATTAAAAAAAAAAAGAAGAAAAAAGAAAACAATATTTATATATAGCATAGATATAGGAGTTTAACTTGTGTCCTAAGGCACAAGTTTACACACAAAAGTACAATGAAAGACACATGAGGACCTACATAAAAGCACACTTATCTATACTTTTACGCGGATCCCCTGTATTTTCAAATGGTCTCGCAGATGGTGTTTAACTCAGCCTAAGTACATGTTAGAAAACCCTATATAATCATGCATTATATCACATAAAAATAAGCTAGTTAGCTAAAGATCTATACTACATATAAAAAGTGTATGGTCAAAGTGGAATGTTAAAAGTTGAAAATGGTCATAGGTGAGAAAAATGTATAGTGTAATTAATACTCTTATTAAAACACCTAATTACTTAAAAATACAATGATTTATTCACATTGTACAACCAATTAAAAGCATACCTACCAAATTAAATACAACCAATTAAAACACCACTTACTAAAAAGTACAATAAAATTTTCATAATGTACAATTTAAACAAGCTACAACATAATCCATATAAAATAGTTAAACACACTAATTAATGTTATTTTTAAAACACCCTAAAATGAAAAGTACATCTTATTATACACATTATACAAATTAATAAAACACACAAAGCTTCATACAACCTAACAAGTTGATGGTACATATAGTTTTGAAAATCGACGAGACAACGGACCAACGTGAAATTAACCGGAACCTGTCGCCACCGTTGGCTAACCAATAAAAGCCATCCGAAATGAACTAGAGAGGACTCAAGTATTATACACATTATACAAATTAATAAAACACACAAAGATTCATACAACCTAACAAGTTGATGGTACATATAGTTTTGAAAACCGGACGGGATCAACGGAATTAACTGGAACCGTGTCACCACCGGTTCGGCTAACCAATAAAAGTCGTTAGGTACATGTCCTGTATAGATCTTATGAGCCTAGAAAGAGTATAGTGTCCGTGTAATCACAAAATAACTAAGGAGAACCTTTGCAAGAATTGTACTCACGCGGAAAATAAATACAAGACTTAAGAAGACAATAAACACAATAAACTTGATCCTCTATGGATCTATATTCCTTCACTATAATTGTAATTGAAAAAACGTGTATTAAACCCTAGCCGCTGGTTTCTTTTATAGTACAAGAAACCCTAACTTTGCAACTTGCTAAACACGTAAAAGATATGCACTATCTATTCCTATTTTAACTCATGCATATCGTAAACTAAACTACATATCCGCAGAAACAAAATAACTATCAGAGGAAACTACACTATCCGCAGAAACCTCACTATCAGCAGAAACTATACTACTATCAGTAGGAACCTTATCAGCAGGAACCCACTATTACATAATTCCCAACAATCCTCCCCTAAACTTGAATTTGACTCTGTTAACTTCAAGTTTCCAGATAGATCTTCACCATGCAAGAGGATTGAGTAAAACAAAGAATCGAAACCATATTAAGCACCAAAGTAACATCTAGAACCACCAGAGACAAAGAATGAAGTCCAAGATCCCATCAAGAACTCCTAGATTAGCAAAGATCGTGAACCAAGCAAAGATCAAGAACTGAGTATATTTGATAAGCCTTTACCAAGTAGCTACTCACTCTGGGCTAGCTGGTTCTTGAGTGGAATCATGACATCACCGTGAACCGGCTACCGATCCAACACTTAGAACGTGAATCAATGATGTGTTGAATACCCTAATGGTTTTGGCAAACCATCACGACCATCAACGGATTTGACTTGTCTTTACAAGCCGCTTAACTCAGACTAGTCATGGTGTTCCATCGCTTTACCACAAGCCATGAACTTGTGGGCTAGCCAACTCTTCATCTATGAGGACATGGTGAGTTGAGCACCATACAACTTATTGGCAAGTTGTCAACCATCCAACGGATTTGACATCTCTTTACCGAGCCGTTTGCTCATGGAGTAGCCAATGTTTGGTGTGTGAGAACAGGTACATTGATAACCCTCGGATTTTTAGCAAATCGCCAGCCTATCAACAGATTTGAGAATACTTACTAGAGTCAGAATTCCATAGCAAGTTAACCTTTGCCACTAACGACATGGTGAGTTAAAACCATATAAAACACACTGCACAACATGATCCTCAAAATGAAAATTAGTAATGAACACTATATACAAATGTTTTTTTTTTTTTTTTTTTTTTTTTAACACAAAAGAAAAGATAATAAATGAAACATCTACAAAAGAAGAAAAGATACAAATAACACCATACCACCTATCAAGTTGAAGAATCAACTGAAGCAACAAGTAGCTTATCCTTTAACCTTTTGATCAGATGTTCTGCATTAGTTATGTCATTCCCAATCGAGCGAAGAAAAAGCCAACTTCTTCTTCAACATTTGTTCCAACAATGATGCGATAAAGGATAATCTTGATCCGAAAACATGTAAAGATAGACCCTGCACCAAGTCTCGCACCACATGCACACTAGAGAGTTGATAGAAAGTCCAACTAAAACCTTCCACCGAGGTTGACCTTCCCAAATCTTAAAGCCAACACCATCTTGATATTTGGAATCAAATAACACTTGAAGATCACCCAACAAAGCAAACCACCCCCTGTGCGGGGATGAGATTCCAAGTGTTTTGAGACCATACCATAAAGAGCAATTAGATCCTCGCTTATCTAGGAAATTGAGGATCTCAGAAAGAAAAGTAAAGTGCCTAACAGACTCATCCTTGCGATAAACTGAATTACAATCCCCCAAACCACCAAGAACTGTAGGAGTGAGTGTCCAGTTCACCAAAGGAGACCAATCAACCAACTCCTCATCTGAATCATCCTCCTCAAAGTCCTTTATAAAAGAGCTCTCAGTGGCATAAAGATAAAAGGAACTCCCCTTCTTTCTTGCTAGACTCTTCTGTCTTCTTCCAGAAGAAGGAGAAGAAGTAGCACTAACAGGTGTAGCCTCAGGGGTAACCATAACGGGTGGATCCTGGGGAAAAGATACATGCTCTGTCTTATCAGCAGAAATATCCTTCTCCTCATGATGTGAAACATCCTCATCAGAAACTGATACAGGTATGTCAGAAGAAATCTTTGAAGTGCTATCAGAAGGAATGTCTGTAGGTATATCAGCTAATGTCTTCTCAGAAGGAATGGATGCAGTTGCAAAGGTATCAGTTGTCTTCAATCTCTTAGAAGTAGGACCTTCGAGTAGAGATGGAGAGCGTTTCACTTGACGATAAGGACTAAGACCATCCTTCTCCAATCTTGAAAGAATTGTGTTATACTCCATAATCAACCTATCATCTGGAAAGGATTTCACATACTACATAGACCATCCAGTATTGTAGACAGCTGAACTCATGTTCTTTACTAATTCTCTCATATGCCTCCTTTGTTCAGCTTGAGATAGAGGCTTGTCCCTTTTTGCTTTAGCCTTTCTTTCTGCATCTGCCTTCTTACTTTGATTCACCAATGCCATTATATCATCAACATAATTTTCTTGATAAAAGGCACCTCCTAAGATGGATTGGGCAAGGATAGGATTGTTGGACACATCACCGGCCAATTGATGCCAAGTATCATCTGTAAATCTTAGAGCAAGATCATCCAAAACCTTCATCCTCTCAGGAGTAATCTTAGCAGCTGACTGAGCTGAAAATTCTTCATTAAAAGTGGCTTGAACTTGTTCAGCTACTACTTTGTCACTCATGGAAATTTCATGTAGCTTGAATTGTCTTTCCTGTTCAGCCTTATCAACACCAAGATCCACTTCCTTTTCAATCACTTTACCCTTTCCTTATCAATCTCAAGAGCATCATCCAATGTATCGGAGGAATAGACCGAGAAGCTTCGAAACAATCAGAGACCGATCGCCAGGATCTGAGACTCCTTTTCCTCACCTTCTTCTCAAGAGTAACAACTTCACGGAGGAATATCAACCTTATCGCAAGATCGGAAGGTTGTATGAATCCACCATACTTGGCTTAAGAGTCATTTGACTGAGATAGTTCCTCTTTCTTCTCTGTCTCCTCTGAAACACTTGTACTTCTGGATGCTTTGGAATTGGAGTCTCTCCTAGGGACACAGATGCTAGAACATGAAGTTTATCTAAATCAATATTAACCCTCTCATGTCCCTGTTCCTCCTCATCATCAGACACCACAAACCTAGTCCTCCTCTTTTCCAGCCTCACCTCCAAATCTGTCACCCTCTTCAATAACTTCACCATTGCACCACCCAAAGTGTGCTTAGTCTCCTTCAACTCTTCCCTTGATTCCTTGAGCTGGAGCTCCAGATCATCAACCTTCTTAACATACCTATGGATTAAACTAGACATATTCATAGCATATTAGGATCCTCAGCTCCACCAGCAGGAGTACCTGTGGTTGGAGGAGCTTCATTGGACCTAGGAGGAGACACATGAAACTCATCACCAAAAGTGGTGTCTTCCTCAAAATCATGTCTAGGTGGATAAGGTGGCTGACCACAAGGTCGAGTAGGTTAACCTCGCCTCAACATGAGTTTGTTCCTGTGAGGTAGAAGCAACCACCGCTCCTCAGAGCAACAGCCTTAGTGAAGGCGGGCATCAAGGTGAGGTGAAGGTGGATGTTGTGAGTCATCACGCAATCGATGCGAGGCATCAAGCTGACAACATTGACACTGTGCAACATAGTTGGTAGAAAGGGTCTATGTTCTCCAAGATAATTTGTTTTCATTGTAGCAAATAACTTAGCGATTAATTTGGTAATGACCTTGAGTTTTGTCGAGGTTTCAATGCTTAATATCATTTGTAAAAATCTAGGATACATTAGAAATTTATGCTTGGTATCCTTCAAATTTTTAAGCATTTCCTCAAAAATATATTTTGAAAAATTATATTGTCTCCATGGGCCAAACATATAATAGCTTTTGCAATTGAGCTGGAGAACTGATCCCAACCACCAGATTTGGGACTAAGGCATTGAAGCAGGGTGTGGACTAAAAACCTCCACTTAGGGCAAAATTTATTTTTGTACCAAATTATTTTGCCATCAAAAGGATACCCTAAGCTGGTTAGTCCGAGATGATTTCATCTTTATTATTCTCAAAGAGACCATCGCATCATCAAATTGTAATCGAGTCCTAATAAGAGACTCGGTTATCACATACTCTCTTCCATCAATGGTGGCCACTATCTCCTTGGCAGAGCCAGTGAGAGATCGCTCATGAGCTGTGGCCCAAAATTGTTTGACAAGAGAGTCATAAACAATTGAAGTAGAGTGAGTAAGAGCATACCTGATCTTGGAGCGTAAGAGAAAATCAATCATTGAGTCATATATGTCGCTCCCTTTGGTGTGATCCAGAAATGCAGTTTTGTTGTGATCCACTTTGTACTCGAGCGGTGCCATTGATATTGATTGAGAAGATTGAAGATGAGCAGGATTCAAATTAAGAGGGAATTGGGATGTGGGTTACTTCTGATTGACTATTTAAATGAGTTACCCAAAATAGTCGTTTAAATTGACAAAAGATTCGGAACAAATCTTTGATCAATTTTGACTTAAAATAAACCCGAAATTAAATCCCCAAATTATATCAAAACCAGCAGCACTGAAAAGTCAACCATCGAAAACCAAGCAGTCAATCGGCAGAACCAATTAACTTTTGTCCGTAGTAACAAATCAAAGCTATCCGCAGAATCCACAGCCCAACAAACAGAAACAATCACAATATCAGCAGCAATGAGAAGAGAATCAAATCAAATCTTTGACCCATAATAAGGTTTTAACTGCTCCATTCGTAACTTTTAGCGATCCAAATTCCAACCATCAATATTTACCATAACTTTTACCGACCTAAGATTCCAAACCGCCTATAAAACCAACCCCTTACAGCAGCAACCATACACACAAAACACATAACCCTAAGCAAGAAAACCAAAAGATAACCATGAGCAATTCTCCCAACCACCCAATTGAACTATCATCATCTGATAGTGAACCAAACTGGTTGAACTACTTCCCTCCTGGAGCTTCCAATAGCATCACCTACATTTCAAGAGAGCCTCCCAGCAGATCACCATTTTACTACACAACTTCAGAAGAAGATCTCCCCAACCCTTCTCCTCAGAATGAGGTTGAGGTTTCCAGTGCAGAGCTCAAAGATATGAATGAGGACTCAGATGATGAGGTGAATGATCCAACTTACAGGCCTCGCAACACCAGGTCCATGAGTGTTGCTCCTCTTGCTTGTGCTACCACCAGTGCTCCAATTCCAACCCTCACCCTCCACATCCAATCCCACCGAAGAACCACGGTGATGGGTCTTCTGCGCACGCCAGTGTGGGAATGGATGGATAGGAGGGAAGAGAGCATCACAGATGCCACGGTGGGAAACATAAGGCCGAGAGGAGGCCTTGAAGGAAGAAGCTATGGTGCCAAGAAGGGTGTGGAGTGTGAAGGGATGTTGAGTCTTGGTCTTGCTTGTTATTTTTCTCTGTTCAGATAGTATCACCGCATCCGAGAATGCGCTTGTTTAATGAATAAAAGCTTGTTTCTCTTGTCTTTGTTATCCGATTCCCATGATTGTGTGTTTGATACTTGATCCGCAAGATGGTTTTAGAACACAAAGCATACACAAAATATATACGATATATACATAAAATCAAGAAATATATATAGATATATACATAACATATACATCATAAAGACCTCCCCTTAAACCAAAATCCTCCCCTTAGGCACAATCCTCCCCTCAAACACAATAATCAGGGGTTGATCATGCCAATATGGATAACCAAATATTGAAATCTGGGACCATCAAAAGCTTTTGTTAACAAATCAGCAACATTTTCATCTGTATGAATTTTAACCACTTGTATAAGGTGTTTTTCATTAGAATCTCTGATAAAATGGTGTCTAATTTCTATGTGCTTAGTTCTTTGATGAAAAACAAGATTTTTGACAATACAAATTGTACTTTGGTTATCAATAAAGATTTTAGTGTTCGTAAAATTGAACCCATAATCAAATAATTGGTTTTGTATCCAAAGTACCTGACCACAACAACTAGCATCAACAACATATTCAGCTTCAGTAGAAGATGTAGCCACTATGGTCTGCTTCTTGCATTGCCAAGAAATCAATCTCCTTCCCAAGAACCGACATCCCCAAAGTAGTAGATTTGCGATCAAAATTAGCACCAAAGATAGTCACTATCACTATAAGCTTCCAACTCAAATGGAGATTCTCTAGGATACCAAAGACCCAATTTTGGGTTGCCTTTAGATACTTGAAAATCTTCTTGATGCGCAGTCAAATGGGAAGTCAAGGTGTGACTTGATGCCTAGAACAAGCACCGATCGCAAACATGATGTCAGTATGAGGCGATAAATACATGAGAGAACCAATCATGGATCCAGAGAGATGCACATTAACAAAGCAGGATTAGGTTCATTATTTGACTTTGCCTTAGAGCATCATGGGGTGTAGTTGCGGTCCTAACAAGTTCCATATCAAACTTCTTGAGGATATCATGCACATACTTCTCTTGATGAATGAAAATGCCATCTGATTTCTGCTGCACTTGAAGGCCCAAAAAGAAAGTAAGCTCACCCATGGCACTCATCTCAAACTCACTCTTCATCAATTCTTCAAATTCTCTGCACCAGGCTTCTTTGGTAGAACCAAAGATAATATCATCCACATACACTTGCACAAGAATAATATCCCTGGAGTTTTTCTTGATAAAAAGAGTCTTATCAATAACACCTCTTCTATAACCATGTTTCAGTAGAAATGAAGATAACCTAGCATACCAAGCTCTAGGTGCCTGATGTAGTCCATATAGTGCCTTAACCACCTTGTAGACCATATCTGGATGGTGAGAGTCTACAAATCCCTTGGACTGAGTGACATACACTTCTTCCTCAATTTCACCATATAAAAATGCACTTTTCACATCCATCTGATAGACCATGAAGCCCATGTAGGAGGCAAATTCCAAGAATAGTCTGATGGCCTCTACTCTTGCAACAGGAGCAAAAACCTCATCATAATCAATACCCTCCTATTGTCTGTGACCCTGAGCAACCAACATAGCCTTATTTCTAACCACAATTCCTCTTGCACCCCTTTTACATTTTAGAATCCACTTAGTGCCACTAGCATATTTACCAGGAGGCAACTCAACAAGTTCCCACACATTTTGATTCAAAAATTGTTGCATCTCCTCTTGCATTGCAGCTACCCAATCCTCATCACCCAGTGCCTGTGAAATATTGGTAGGTTCAACTTGAGATAAGAAACATGCAAATAGACAATGATGATAGTCTATATGATTGTTCCTATGTTGATCCCTAATGAAGCTGAGAAAAGCAGATTCACCAAATGTTGTCTTCTTGACCCTGCTTCTAGTTTGGACATTGGAAGTAGGATCACCAATAATAAGGGATTGTGGATGAACTGTGTTAATCCTCTTAGTGACATTAGGACTAACATCTACAGATGTGGCCAGATTAGTAAGTGTTGCACCAAAGTCATCATCATAAGAAGAAGAGTCAAAAATGCCTGTTATTGACAGATGATGAATGCCATCCAATTCAGAGCTGGAATGTGATGAATTTTCTAAGTCAGATGGATTTGGAAATCTGGTGGGAGTGTCTTCAAAACTCAAACTGCCAGCATATGAAGTATTTGAGGTAACAGCAGGAACAGTTTCACTATCAGAGGAATCCGGAACACAAACATCAGCATCAACATTAGCAGCAACTGACCCATTATCAGGAGGATCAGCCACATTACCAGCAGGAACATGTACACTTCCAGCAGCATCAAAGTTCCTGCGGGCTTCAATAGTAGCCTGCCTTATGAGTTCCTCTGTATCTTTGGAGAATTCATAACCAAACTTTTCAGCATCTTCCTTTGCTGCATGCTCTTGGCGTTGAAGCTTCACTAGCTCTTCTGCATATCCTAGATCACTTGAAGTAACATCAGAAGCAGCTGAGTCCTTGGTACCTGAAAAATGGTTAGAAGGAAAGGATGGAACAAGTATAAGCTGTTCATCACTCTCTGGATCTGACTCATCATCTGAGGAACCTGCAATGTTAGATTGAGCATCTTGTGGTTCTGCAGAAAGGTTAGGTTTATAACGAGTATAACCCAAATGGTCAGTTAAATAGTCAAGATCAAAATACCACTCTTGACCAGCTCCCTGAACATTTGGCTTGTCCTCCATAAACCTCAGATTCAGTGTCTCTTCAACCTTCTTTGTGGAGAGGTTATAAACCCTGTAAGATTTACTATAAGCTGAATAGCCTACTACAAATCCCTCATCAGCTTTCCCATCAAACTTGCTCAAATAATCACTAGTGTTAAGGATGGTGACATGACAACCAAAAGGCTTAAGATGGCTAATGGTCGGAATCTTGCCAGACAGAAGTTCATAAGGTGTCCTTTTGTGAATATTAGTTATCAAGACCCTGTTCAAAACATAACAATCAATGCTAACTGCTTCAGTCCAAAACATGGTAGGTAACTTAGAATCAGCAAGCATAGATCTTGCTGCTTCAATCAGGGTTTTGTTTTTCCTTTCAGCAACTCCATTTTGTTGTGGAGTCCTCGCAGTACTATAATCCCTTTTTATCCCCTTTGTAGCACAGAGCTCTATCAATTTGGCATTATTGAACTCTGTCCCATTATCACACCTAATTGCTTTGACCTTCTTATTCAACTAATTCTCAACCAGGGCAATAAAATCTTGAAGAATATGGAATGTTTCATCTTTAGTCCCCAAAAAGAATGCCCAGCTATACTTACTATAACCATCAGTAACCACCAAACAATAGTACTTGTGATCAATGCTTCTAATAGATGTAGGACCAAAAATATCCATATGAAGAACCTGCAAGGGCTCAGAGATAGTGCTAAAAACAGTAATAGACTTATAGGAAGCCTTGTGTTGCTTTCCTCTGTTACAAGCCACACAGTTGTGCTCATTAGTAAAGACCTTGGAAGGCAATCCATGAACTAACCCAAGTTTAGCTAGCTTGTTTATTGTTTTGAAATTCACATGAGCCATCCTCCTATGCCATTTATTAGATTCATCCAAGGATGCTTTTGCCACTAAACAAGCTAAGTCACCAGCAGGCTGAACTTCATTGAGATTGAATGTATAAAGATTGTGTTTCCTTGGTACCTTCAGAACAATTTGACTGTCATTAGGTATCTGGAAATCTTTAGAGAACAAGACATTCAGTATCAGTGAACAACACATAATTTTTCTTGTCACAAATTTGGGATACAGAAAATAGATTGAAATTCCTCAATGCTTCCACATAATACACATTCTCAAAGTCCAAATGAAAGGTTCTAATAGTGCCCTTCCTCGTAATTTTACCATCTCCTCCAAAAGTAACATACCTCCTTGTATAAAGACAAAATCATGCGACTGCCTCGCTGTTCCTGTCATACTCCTAGAACAACCCATCAACAATACCTAAATCTTTATTGGAAAGAGGATCATCCTACAAGATAAAAGATTATACAACAACATTAGTATACATGGAGACCCAAGTCATCACTGACTTGGGCCTGCCTTGTGGATCACATTATAAAAACCTACAGATGGATGAGATCCACTATTGTTCTTGGAACCCCTAATAAAAGATGGTCGATTGTGTGTCCAAGAGCAACCTGCTGAGGGCTTAACAGCAGTATCCCACCTTGCCCCCCTTTTATACAAAAGGTCATTATTAACAGGCCTGTAACCATGTTGAAAATAAGCACTAGTAGGTCTGTATAATGGCCTATTAACATTTCTTCTCCAACTAGATGAGGATGACCTGTCAGCAGTGATAACGCTACACGCGTCGTTCGGGGTCAAAGGAACTTCCTTTTCGTCGAGCAAGTTTTTCAACACCCTAGGCAGTGAACCTAATCGTTGTAGTGTAGTATTAGGGTAAGCCACGGAATTGATATCGCTCGTAGGGAATAGGAATGCTAGTGAAAAGTTACTACGCTAAGGTTGGGGTTGAGGAAGATTATTTTTATCTTTTTTTGTTTTTAGGAAATGGAAAGGTACGAATCTCGGGGTTTTGGATTTGGGGTTGGTATTTCACCGATTACTCGTTAGTCTAATTATCTAATCTAATGGTGTATGTAGTCTATGTCTAATTATTTGTGTGCTCGTATGATGATTTAAAGATGTGTTTACTTAGGTTTCATTACTCCTTAATTATCTCCTATTGATGGTTGAATTGTTACGTCCTTATTCTTAATCGCGTTGTGTTTCTAAGGTCGCAGGGTATGCGTTTATCCCTAACTCTTTGAAACTACCAAAGGTTATCGCGTACAAAATCTCTAGGATTTATAAACTTAATGCTAAGGTACTCTTCGGATGGTTTAGCCTACAATGACTCTAGGTACTATAAGCTAAGGTTTAACAAAGATTAATCAAGTATTAACTACGCAACGGATGATCTATCGCAATACTAGATCATTAACAATTAAGATAAGAGACAACCAATCAATATTCAATAATTAAGTTTCATATTCCTAAGCAAACACACAAGTAAATTAGCTTGACATGGGAAACATGCAAGCATACACACAATTAATTGAAGACATAATTGAATTAATGAAGTAAAACACTTATCTTGATGTAAGATAGGGTATGGAACCCTAAAATCTTGTATAAGACGCCTTGGTTCGGTTTAGGTTTTACTCAAAAGACTACACACTCAAAACTAAAAATTCGGATTCTATATATAAGATTACAAATGCGACGGCCACCTTGATTTGTGACGTCGTCGGGTCGCCGCTATTGGGGTTTCGCCTTGGCCACGTTAGTCTTGCGACGGCGTCACCTTATGCTTGTGACGACGCCTCTTCGATCTCGGCGTCGTTCGATCAAATCTAGGCCGTCTCGAGTTGCGACGCCTACTCTTTTAAAACCCAAGCCGCCACTTGTAAATGAGCATTTGGCTACTTGAGTCACAAAGTTGTCCGACGGCGTCGCAGATAACACTGACGCCGCCACCTTCAGCTTCTAGCGACACGAGTGTCTCGAATCTTGACTTTGGCCATTTTCTTCATATATTCGCGCCTTTTCGTCCAAATAAGTGTCATTCCAGCATTTTGCCTTCAAGATACCTAAAAAGTGAAAAGGAACGATATTAAGTAATAACGGATACAAAAGTGATCAAACAAGGGATTAAACGACCCCTCAAAAAGGTACATTTTAAAACCTTATCAAATATCCCTACACTTGGTATTTGCTTGTCCTCAAGCAAATGTGCTTTTAGCCAATCAATTTATAAGTTAGAGGTCATGAAGCATTAGTTTAGAATGATTCACAACACATATAAGCCCCACAAAAGTCATAAAAAGCACGGAAATTACATACTAGCACCTCACATGAGGTGTTTGGATACTCACATCTCGTGGGTGTATATGAAATATAACAAGTTGGAAATGGAAGATAAACACTCATTAACCGGTCCTAGTACATAGATTACCATAGGCTTGAGACTAGATCAAACCTCCATCGCTTTGGCATAAGCACCTAGGAAAGACTATCCAAGAGGTCTTTTAATGGGTTGTAATGATAGGCTTACGGTAGGGAAACAAAGGGTTTGGTGGGATAGGCTATTTAGTGGTGGCAAGTCAAAAATCTTTATGTTACAAGCATGCGAAGAATGGAGTTGCTAAGCCAAGACTCGACACTCTAGACTCTATATAACTGAAATAAACAAACATAAATTAAAAGATAGACGTATGATGGTAGCACGTATTTTTTTTAACACTCTATTTTTTTCTTTTTCTCTTTTTCTATTTTTTTTTGATTTTTTTTCTTACACTTTTACTCTACCATCCTCTACGATAACATCAAAATGATAGGGATTTATAGGCACATCCCTACAATGACCCGAATTGAAAAGATCAAAACACTTGGAGTACATTATTACGCAAATAAAGGGAATTTGAATTTAACGTTCCCTTCCCGTCATCTCATAAACTTTAACTTTTCTCATGAGTCCCAATCGTCCCAAAACTGTGTACAAAGGATATGACACGACTTAGAAACTTATGCAAGCAACTAGATAATTGAACTAAGGGTTTAGTTTGATAACAATAATGCACTAAAAGTGAGTGCATACAAGGTAGGCTAAGGCGATTTGGGTGTACATTTGGGGTGGGGTGTAAACAATGCTCTTCATTGATATTCGAAAACCGAAACATCACGAGAACCGCAAAAGGATAGGCTCGAGGGGTTAACTAGGGTATCGTACTAAAGATGAGTACAACGCATGGGTGTGGGGAATTACTCAACCGATGTGGAAGAAATAATTATATTACGGGTATCAAACAAGGGTTATCCTAATGCCTCTTATCATTTAGTTATTCCTAACTACACAAGTGTAGTCTTACTAGCAATCTCGGGATGCATCACAAAACAAGTTTTAGAATCTATTATACTACCGGTTCACACACTAAGCATTAAAGATGAATGCTTTAATTCCTACTTGTTGGGAATTCTACAAGATAAGAATTTCATCAAGATACTACGACGATTTATTTGAAGTGCCGGATTCTCACGATCAAGTGATTACTGGAAGTAGTAAAACCACGTAGTTTGTTTATGCGGATATAGATATTCCGCGTATTTTATAGTTAGTTAGGATATGCATGAGCTTTATTAGGAAGTGATAATGTATATCTTCTTTAGTTTTATGATTATACATTTCTTGTGAAACGGTTTAGGGTTCCTTGTCTATAAAAGGAACACATTAGTATGTATGAGGTACGAGTTTGAAAAACAAGTTTTTAGTATTATTGCAAGATCCATAGAGGATCAAAGTATTCTTAGTTATCTGCGTTGTTACTTGTGTTTGATTTCCGCTTTAGAATACAAGTAATAGAGACTGTCTATTAGTGTGTTTGTGATTACATATACATTGCTAACGATTCACGAGCGCTCAAAGATATATCAAGGTCTAAGGTTCATCAAGTGGTATCAGAGCCTTGAGAGAGTCTCTGTGATACTAAGAAAAACTTTTTCTTTACACCCTCACAACCAAAACATTCATAACAATGCCTGGGTCAGACAATGAAACTGAAGTTACTCAGAATCAAAACACCACATCTTTGCAACAACTCAATCTCACAAACAGCAATGAAAAGTTCCCATACCTCAAGAAGGAGGAGTATGAGCTGTGTGCAATGAAGATGCAGAATTGGATCTCCAATATTGACTGGAATCTTTGGGAAGTTGTTTGTAAGGGTAAGAGTTTGAAGAAGTGCGTCAAAGATGCTGATGGTATTATTACCATTGTTGGTCCCAAAACTGCTGAAGAGATAATGGCTGTGCAGAGAGAGAATAAAGTTTGAACTATTCTCCTTCAGGCTATACCAGATGATCACATGGGTGACTTTCACTACATGGAGGATGCTAAGGACATCTGGATGGCAATCAAGGCTAGGTTTGGTGGGAATGAGAGTCAAAGAGGATGAGGAAGTCAATGTTGGCTTGCAGGTTCAGAATTCCAAATCTCGAGGAAGAAGGTATCCACAAGGGATATGACAGTTCCATAGGATTTTGAGTCAATTAAATCGATGAAGGCCAGCCGGACAATGAGGATTGCATTCAAAGTTCTTACGATCTTACGTCCATCTTGGTTGCAAGTAAGCATTGCACTCAAAGCAAAAGGTGGGCTAGATCTGGTCACTTTTGATGATCTCTACAACAGACTTAAAACTCTTGAGCCCGATGTCAGAAGTCCTTTTCGTTCATCCACTCCCACTTACTCAACTTTTGTTGGCACCTCCTCACATAAGATGACCTATGCTCCAAGCCCAAATTCCTCAGCATCATCATCCTACATCACCACTACATCAAATCCTAAATCTAGTGGTGTATTGGAAGATGTAATTCACTCTTTTGTTGCCGACATGACAATCGTGAAAGAACTAGCTTTTGAGGATTTTGAGCATGTGGATCCATTTGATATGGAAGAGATGAACTTGAAGTGGCAACTAGCCATGCTCTCAATGAATATCAAGAAGTTTGAGAGTAAGTCCGGGAGAAAGTTTGGTTTCAAGGAAGAGATTCAGAAGATTTGACAAAAGGAAAGTCAAGTGCTATACATGTGGTCAAATGGGTCACTTTCAAAAGAATGCAAGGATAGGAAGGTTGGTGATGAAGTTAGGTATTCTACCCATCGCCAGAATCAAATGGAAGTGAACTACCAAACCGGATCCTCCAGCCTTTGGTCACACCGATGACCATGTCAACTAGAAGGTGCATGATCCCGATAATGATGAAGTTTCGGTTCGAGCAGAGTGGATTGTTGGCATGTCGTACTACGTAGGATCAAGCATAATCAAGTTGCCTTAATGGGCATCTCTTAGGTACATAATTATGTTTTGGTTGTAGTGAAAGATATAATGAACTTAAGGAAGCTTATAAAGAATTGAAACCTAAATATAATGAATGCTATGTTGAAGTTGAGGCTAACAAAAGGCTTTAAAAATTGTAGAAAGACAAAAATTTGGTTTCAAAAGAATCATCTTGCTTATGATGAAAAGATAAGGGTGTTAGAAAGTGATTTGGAATGTACTAAAATTGATTTAAAATGTAATTGAAAAGAAAAAGTCGATGTAGTTTCGAAAACCAAGGCCGAAGAGAAACTAGATGAGGAAGTAGCTAGACATAAAGAATGGTTAGTGTCAGGTGACAAAGTAGCTAGATTTCTCTATGGTAGTCAATCTGTTAACTCTAGGCTAGGTTTAGGTTTTAAGAAGTGTGTTGGCTTAGAAGCTTGAACTGATACGCGTAAATCTACACCAGCAGGATTAGCTAATTATGTAAAAGAAAGAGACTTACATAATGTACCTGGACCTATTAGAGGAGAACATATGCCCATTGACCTTTCCATCACTGTAGACTTTGATGGATCACACCATCTTTATTGCAAAAGTTAAGAGACTTGCGGACACCGATTCTAAATCTACTAACTGTGTCTCTTGTTCGACAAAGGACAAGTCCTCCGACCAAGGGTCTACTACATATACCGGTTGTGATTCAAGTGAAAAGTCGACCTTCCTAAGACCTCACCCAAGACTACACCCAAGACTCCCTACAAGCTCTGTTAGAGTTGTCACGAGGAATCAACTTCAAGATGCTTCTTGAAGACTTGTCATTTAATTCTTTGCAAAACAATAATTATGTTAAAACAATTTGTTAATGTTTGTGGTTTGAATGCTTTTGCTTGTGATGAAACTTCTTTCATTTTGAATAAATCTTCTAAAAAGAAGACATGTTTTGTTTGTGGAAGTAAATTTCATTTGATTAAGGATTGTAATTTTCATGAGCAAAGAATGGGTGTATGTGCTAGTCAAAAGAAATCTCGTCCAATGTGGAAAAATATTAATGATATACCATCATTTGTTCCACAAGCAACTTATAAACACAATTATGATGATAAACAATTTTCAAAATGGGGCAGACATGTTGCTAGACCATATGTGAGACCAACTAGTGCATATTTTCAAAATGGTTATTGGCCTGGATTTTTTGACTCAATGTGTGTTGGCAAGGGATATAGGATATGCGTGAAGCCCTCAAGAGTTGTTCTAGGACTCAAAAGGGACCTACTTTTCAATGGAGGTCCAAGAACAATGGTGGATCTTATACATCTACATGGCCTAAATCTTATGATCCACATATGTGCTCAAGTCAGTGATGACTTGAGTCTCCATAGTGTACTAATATTTTGTATATGTTTTTGTTGTTGTTGTAGGATCATCCTTTGCAGAGTAAAGACGTCGGCATTGTAGATAGTGGTTGTTCCAGGAGCATGTCAGGTAACAAAGAGAAGATGCATGATTTTGTACACATAGTAGGAGGAGGTAGTGTGACTTTTGGTAGAGGAGATGGTAGAATCACTGGGAAAGGCACTATCAGAACACCTCAGTTGGATTTTGAGAATGTGTACTATGTCAAGGAACTGCATAATTTCAACTTGTTCTCAGTATCACAAATTTGTGACACCAAGCACAAAGTACTCTTCTCTGAGGATGAATATCTTGTGCTCTCTAAAGATTTCAAACTTCCAGAAGATACATCCATTATGCTGAAAGTTCCCAGAAACCACAATTTATACACATTCAATTTGAATGATGTTCAACCAGAAGGGGATCTAACATGTTTGGTGGCTAAAGCTTCCCTGGATGAGTCTACAAAATGGCATAGAAGGATGGCTCATGTGAACTTCAAGACCATTAACAAGCTTTCTAAACTTAGTCTTGTTGAAGGACTACCTTCCAAAGTCTTCACCAATGAACACAATTGTGTTGCCTGCAACAAAGGAAAGCAACACAGAGCCTCATACAAAGCCATTCATCCGTGAGAACTATCTCGAACCTCTTCGATTGTTTGATATGGATCTCTTTAGTCCGACCCAAATCAAGTATTGATCACAAGTATTTTCCTCGGTAATCACCGATGGCTATAGCAAGTTTTGTTGGGTATTCTTTTGAAAACTAAAATGAAACATCTCAAATTTTAAAGAGTTCATTACCCTTGTTGAAAACCAACTAAACAAAAGGTTAAAGGTATTAGGTGTGATAATGGGACAGAGTTCAAGAATCTTTGTATTAATCGAACTCTGTAAGTCTAAAGGGATAAAAAGGGACTATAGCAATCCAAGAACCCCACAACAAAATGGAGTTGCTGAAAGAAAGAATAGGACCCTAATAGAGGCAGCAAGGTCCATGCTTGCAGACTCTAAATTACCTACTATGTTCGGATCGAGCCACAAGATCGCTTGTTATGTTACGAGGTATCTATTACTAGACCTCATTTCAAGACACCTTATGAACTTCTCACTGGGAAAATTCCTGATATTCATTACCTCAAACCTTTTGGATGTCAAGTGACCATTTTGAACACTAGTGATCCACTGGGGAAATTTGATGAGAAAGCTGATGAGGGGTATATTGTGGGTTATTCAGCTCATAGCAAGGCTTATAGAGTATATAATTTGAATGCTAGAAAGATTGAGGAGACTCTTAACCTGAGATATCTTGAAGATAATCCTAATGTTCAGGGTCAAGGTCATGTTTGGTCCTTTGACCTGGATTACTTAACTGATTACTTGGGTTATACCAGATATGTTGCTAACCAATCTGCAGGTACACAAGCATCTCCCACTGACAATGCAGGTTACCTGGATGATGACTCAGATAGTGAGTCTGAGCATGATGAACAACCAATTCTTGTTCCTTCCTTTTCCCCTAACCATTTTGCAGGTGATAATTCTAAAGTAACTTCTGATGAGCATGGAGATGAGTCACACTATGTAGAGGACCTTGCTAGACTCAAGAAGCGGATCATGCACCAATCTAGAAGTCGAGAGGCTTGGTGTGGAGTTTGCAAGAGATCTTCGAGGCACTATTCGACAATCAAGACAAGCAATCGGTGGAAACCATGATTCTCCGACAATTCTTCTATTTCTCCCGACATCATCAAATCACGACAGATCCTGCTGCATCTACTTCATTTTCTACTAGTGTGTCCACAGACTTTGCGGAGCCATATACACGATTTCCAAGTCCTTCTGATCTTGGTAATCACCAACCCAAAGCTGGAATCTTTACCTCTACTTCCTATGACAGTGATTTTGAACCAACTGTGAACAATCTTGACACCACAATTGATGTCAACCCTTCTGCTACAAAAAGGATCAACATTGCTCATCCTCAATCCAATGTTATTGGTGATCCTTAAGCACCTGTTCGCACTAGAAATACTGTGACAAGTTCTAAGTATGGTCAGGTTGCTTTTCTTTCTTATGTCTCACAACAACAAAGGGTTAATCACACAGATTTTAAGCATTGTTTGCTTTCTTGCTTTCTTTCTCAAGTGGAACCAACAAGTGTTTCTCAAGCTCTTGAAGATTCAAGTTGGCTTGAAGCAATGCAAGATGAGCTGCAACAATTCAAGAATCAGCAGGTTTGGATATTGGTACCACTACCTGATGGGAAGATTGCAATTGGGACAAAATGGATCTTGAAGAATAAACGAGATGCAAGGGGTATTGTGGTAAAAAACAAAGCACGATTAGTGGCACAGGGGTTCAGGCAAGAGGAAGGAATTGATTATGATGAAGTTTATGCACATGTAGCTAGAGTTGAGGCCATTTGAATCTTCTTGGCTTATGCATCTTATATGGGGTTCATGGTTTATCAAATGGATGTGAAAGGTGCTTTTCTGTATGGTGAGATTGAAGAAGAAGTATATGTCACTCAACCCAAAGGCTTTGAAGACCCAGATAATCCAAAACATGTATACAAGGTTGTAAAAGCTCTATGGACTACATCAGCACCAAGAGCATGGTATGCTAGGCTTTCCGCATTTGAAGCATGGTTACGTAAGAGGTGCCATTGACAAAACACTCTTCCGAAGAAGAATAACGAGACATTATTCTTGTGCAAGTTTATGTGGATGACATTATCTTTGGCTCCACTAAAGAAGCTTGGTGCGTGGAGTTTGAGGAGTTAATGAAGAGAGAGTTTGGATGAGTGCTATGGGGAGCTTACTTTCTTTTGGGTCTACAAGTTAAGTAGAAACACGATGGTATTTTTATCGGTCGGGATAAATATGTGAGGACATTTTGAAGAAGTTTGATATGGAAAATGTCGAGCGGCACTACACCTTATGAAGCTCCAAAACCAAAGAACAATTTTGAACCGATCCTGCTGTGAATGTTCACTTATCTGAGATCCATGATTGGTTTATTAATGTATTTAATGACTTCTAGGCCCGACATTACCTTTGTTGTGAGTGCTTGTTCTAGACATCGTCACTCCACTTACTTCCAACTTGAATGCGGTAAAAGATCCTCAGTACCTAAAGGCCAACCTTTTGTGTTGGAAGCATATAGTGATAGTGATTATCTTCGGTGCAAATCGGATAGGAGATCCATGGCGGAGGTTGCCAATTTCTTGAAGAAGATTGATTTCTTGGCAATGCAAGAAACAAACTATTGTGGCTACCTCATCTATCTTGAAGCAAAGTATGTTGTCACGCCAATTGTTGTGGTCGGGTACTATGGATACAAAATCAATTCTTTGGATTATGGGTTTAATTTCATGAACACCACAATCTTTATTGATAATCAAAGTACTATATGCATAGTTAAAAATCCAGTTTTTCATAATCGAACTAAGCACATTAAGATCAGGCACCATTTTATAAGAGATGCATATGAAAAACATTTGATAAAGGTGGTTAAGATTCACACAGATGATAATGTGGCAGATCTATTGACTAAAGCGTTTGATGGACCCAGGTTTCAACACCTAGTTGTCCATATTGGGATGCTTAACCCTTAACTGTAAGGTTTGAGGGGAGGCATAAGCCTCAGGGGAGGCATATGTCTCAGGGGATTATCTTGTATTATTTTTGTCTTTGTTCATTTGTAATTATTTAGTTTAAAAAAAAATTGTTGTATATTCTTTGTTTGTCTAACTTCTTTCATTCAGGTTTGTTGTATGTAACTCTGTTGATGGTTATCAACTCACCAGATGTGACTTGTGTACATCAAAGAGTTGGCTAGTCCAAAGGGTACAACTTTGGTAAAGACACATCAAATCTGTTGATAGCTGTAATGGTTTGCTCAAAATCATAGGGTATGCAACTCACCCATGCTTAATTGCTGAGGGTTGTATGGTCATCAATTCACCATGGCTTATTCCTTTTTGGAATCCAATAATTGGCTAGCCCACAAGTATATGGCTTGTGGTAAAGGCAGTGGAATACCATATTTGGTTATCAATTCACCAAAGGTGATTCTTTCATCTAAGAATTGACTAGTCCTGAGCAAACAGCTACAGGTAAAGACATTTCAAATCCGTTGATAGCTGCTGATTTGCTAAAAATCGATGGTTATCAGTGTACCATAGTTTTCGAACTTAAACATTTGGCTACTCCAGTAGTAATTGCTATTGGTAAAGAGACATCAAATCCATTATTTTCAATGATTCACCTCTCACAGGAGTTAACACACCTGGATGTGATGAGAATAGTATGAAACTAACATGTTTTGATGTACACTTTGTCATTTGTTGTTGCAAAGATCTGAAGTTTTCAAGTTTTGCCATCATAGAGATGTGGTTGTTTTGTTTCTTTGCTGCTGATGTTCGAATACAATCCTCTTGTTCTCAAGTGTTAACGATCTATCAAGAATCTTGAACTTAACCATGTCAAATTCAAGATTGGGGAGGATTGTTGGAATTCTACAAGATAAGAATTTCACCAAGATACTACCGACGGATTCTGGCAAGTGCTAGATTCTCACGATGAAGTGATTCTGTGAAGTAGTAAAACCGCGTAGTTTGTTTACTCGGATATAGATATTCCACATATTTTATAGTTAGTTAGGATATGCATGAGCGTTATTAGGAAGTGATAATGTATATCTTCTTTAGTTTTATGATTATCGTTTCTTGTGAAACGGTTTAGGTTCCTTGTCTATAAAAGGAACACATTAGTATGTATGAGTACGAGTTTGAAAAACAAGTTTTAGTATTATTGCAAGATCCATAGAGGATCAAAGTATTCTTAGTTATCTGCGTTGTTACTTGTGTTTGATTTCCGCTTTAGAATAAAAGTAATAGAGACTGTCTGTTAGTATGTTTGTGATTACATAAACATTACTAACGATTCACGAGCGCTCAAAGCTCTATCAAGGTCTAAGGTTCATCAAAAGGGTGATCATCACTTTTTGGGTGGAATTTAAGTGGTAAAGGTTTTTTGTGCTAGTCATATAACTTTCTATCCATGAGACGCTTTACTAAGACTAATGGCCCACTCATATATGTCATGAAAAATTGAAATTTTGGTGCCAAAATTACCCTAACCGACATTTTCTCATGGTTTATTACACAAATGCAATTGGACAAAGCAAATAGTCAAGGATAAGCATAGTTTCAAAGTTCCGTTTATTTTCCTCCTACATTTAAACCGAACATTGTCCCCAATGTTCCCGAAATATCAAAGTTATTATAATGGAAGGTAATTAAAAGCGAAAGAAACTAATACCCACGATTAGCTCGGTAGGATCGTGTAAAGTGGTGGTTACATCTTTCTTCAAGAAGAACGTTTGCGTGAAAAGCTCCTTCTCATCTTATGTATCTTCTTCTTGGTAAATTATACCGCACACTTGAAGAAAACAAACGAAACCTTCGTAAAATCGTCGGTAAGAATATATATAGGACTCTACTAAACTAGGATATAATGCTTGTGGAATAGATGTTTCGAAATTTACGGAAAATTAAGACCGGAAAATTCCAAAATTTATAATTAGCTCGAAAACGAGAAAAGTAATCAGTTGTTTTGCTCCTTCACGGCGCCGTCAGTTGCGATCTGACGCCGTCGATTATCCCGACAAAAACTTGTCTGCGATTTTTGGAAAAAATTCGAAACTTTACATCTTTAGAATCGGAAAAATTTCTGCAATACATCCATTATGACTCGATACAAGCATTTGACTCGAACAAACAAACATGTATATCTTTTAATTAATTGTAATTCTCATGTTTACTTTTCTTTTGAAAACGTGTGTAATCCTCCCTACACTTATCCCTTATGTAAAATACCTTTATATGTAATTAAGACGAGGTTAAATACAAAATAAAGCATTTTACAAATTTAAACATGAGAATAAACAATCAATAAAAGATACACAACACAAACAAGCAAACAATTAAGCATGGGTTGCCTCCCACAAGCGCTTTTCTTTATTTATGAGTCTTGTAGCTAGACTCGAAGTCGTGCCCCACGTGGTCTCGTGCGCTTAAGTGCCCATACCTAAGCCATTCCAATGTTCTCTCATTCTTTTGTAATCATCTCCTAATTCTAGGCATTTTTACGTAATACCTCTTAGTTTTCTCATATGGGTACCTAAGTCCACCTTGCTTATCCCTTTCACTAAGCAATGGAATAGGAGTCATTTTATTACACGCCTCAATATCCTTGTATTTAAACCTAGGATGAGCACGTGGCATTTGATAGACAAAATCTTCAATTTCATCAGAGAATGTAATTAGACCATCAATCATCCGTTCATTCAACCTAGTCATTCTCTTGAAAGGTTTTCCAAAAATTACTTGAGTGAGGTCCTTATCAATAAATTCTCCTAAGTTTTCTAAGACCATGAACTCTACCAAATAAGCAAAACTTCCAACAAACACGTGCAAATGAGTGACTGCTTCAACGACATTGTTCCCTTGATAAGTTAATTCGTTGACCTTGATTTTATTGTATAGGTTCCTTGAGATTAAGTTTAAAGGCAAGAACGAATTCAAGTAAGCATCGAATCCTTCTAATCTTATTTTGCAAGGGAATTGCATGTTAAAGGGACCATCTTTCTCAATTCTACACCTAGGGTCAAAACATTGGGAGGGGTCTTCTTCCATTTCAAAACTAACTTCATCAATGACCTCCCCATTGTCAAGTGCTTCACCATGATCAAATTCCTCATCGGAATCTGAGTCATAGAAAGGACTTTGTTGTTGCCAATTCTCATTATGCCCTAGGTGATCTCCAAAGTGGTGAACGGGTGAGGGGTTTTGTGGGGTTGCGTTTTCAATTTCGGGATTGAGAGGGATATTGGGAGCAGGTAGTGTGAAGAATCTTCGGCGGAAGACTCGTATCATGGTGAGTGATAGGTTTTACGAACAAAGGTCACAAAGAAGGGGGATAGACTATGAGGAAGCTAAAAAAAATTTACTTGATAGGAATCAAGCAAGGAAACCTAAACGAGGTGGACTCCTAACTAGCTATTCTATTCCCCCAGTGCGCCAAAAACTTGATAACGCTACACGCGCGTCGTTCCGGTCAAAGGAACTTCCTTTTCGTCAAACAAGTTTTTCAACACCCTAGGCAGTGAACCTAATCGTTGTAGTGTAGTATTAGGGTAAGCTACGGGAATTGATATCGTTCTCTAGAGGAATAGGAATGCTAGTGAAAAGTTACTACGCTAAGGTTGGGGTTGAGGAAGATTATTTTTTATCTTTTTTTTGTTTTTTAGGAAATGGAAAGGTACGAATCTCTAGGTTTTGGATTTGGGGTTTGGTATTTCTACCGATTACTCTATTCGTCTAATTATCTAATCTAATGGTGTATGTAGTCTATGTCTAATTATTTGTGTGCTCGTATGATGATTTAAAGATGTGTTTACTTAGGTTTTATTACTCCTTAATTATCTCCTATTGATGGTTGAATTGTCACGTCCTTATTCTTAATCGCGTTGTGTGTCTAAGGTCGTAGGGTATGCGTTTATCCCTAACGCTTTGAAACTACCAAATGTTATCGCCTACAAAATCTCTAGGATTTATAAAATTAACGCTAAGGTACTCTTCGGATGGTTTAGCCTACAATGACTCTAGGTACTATAAGCTAAGGTTCAACAAGGATTAATCAAGCATTAACTACACAACGGATGATCTATCACAATACTAGATCATTAACAATTAAGATAAGAGACAACCAATCAATATTCAATAATTAAGTTTCATATTCCTAAGAAAACACACAAGTAAATTAATGGGACATGGAAACATGCAAGCATACACACAATTAATTGAAGACATAATTGAATTAATGAAGTAAAACACTTATCTTGATGTAAGATAGGGTATGGAACCTAAAATCTTGTACAAGACAGCCTTGGTTCGGTTAGGTTTTACTCCAAAAGACTACACACTCAAAACTAAAAAATTCGGATTCTATATAAGATTACAAATGCGACGGCGTCACCTTTTGATTTGTGACGCGTCGAGTCGCCGTTATTAGGGTTTCGTCTTGGCCACGTTAGTCTTGCGACGGTGTCACCTTATGTTTGTGCCGTCCCCTTCGATCTCGGCGTCGTTTGGATCAAATCTGGGCCGTGCGAGTTGCGACGCCTACTCTTTTAAAACACAAGCCGTCACTTGTAAATGAGCAATTTAGCTCTTGAGCCGTCACAAAAGTTGTCCGACGGCGTCGCGAGATAACACTGGCCGTCACCTTCGAGTTCAATGCACTGAGTGTCTCAAATCTTGACTTTGGCCATTTTTTTCGTATATTCGCGCCACTTTCGTCCGAATAAGCGTCATTCCAAACATTTGCCTTCAAGATACCTAAAAAGTGAAAAGGAGCGATATTAAGTAATAACGGATACAAAAGTGATCAAATAAGGGCTTAAACGACCCTCAAAGCGGTACATTTAAAACCTTATCAAGCAAAGGCTGGGTTAATAGCGAAGAATCGGTCTACCAACGAATTGATTCTGCTGGTCCTCACATGTGTTCCGAGGGAACAAGCGGAGGAATGTTGGTCACATCATTCCATACGTTCTATATCTCGCTGATTAGTGCAAACATTCATCATTTCTCATAATAATCACAATCTTTGATAAGATGAAAAACACTTCCACAAACAAAACATGATTTCTTCTTAAATTGCTTGTTCAAAACAAGAATAGTCTTATCAGAAACAAAATTATTCAAACCACAACCAAAATCACAATTGTTTTTAACAAAATCAACAGAACAAGAAATGTTTCTAGAAAAAGCTGTCTTTGTAGAAGATTCTTTAACAGCAACTCTTGGGGCATGGTGAACTGGTAAAGGCTTGGGAGAGGCAGAGTTGGGAGAGGTAGACTCTTCACTTGAACCAAAACTGGCAGAGTCTCTAGACTGGGTCTCTGGGGTCCTATTATTGGAAGAACAAGAGACGAAATCATTAGTTTCACTGCCACTGTTAGATAAGTCGTCAGACTTTTGGCCATAGGTCATTTGTGATTCATCTGAGTCAGAGTCTGGGTTGGGTGGCTTAACAATACCATTTATAGAAGAAGGAACCGAATGCATTTCACCTTGTTTAATATATTTAACGTGTTTTCTATATTTATCTTCTTCTTCATCGGTGACACAATTAAAACTCTGTAGTCATTGGGGTCATACACCTCATCGGACCAATATAGTCCTTGAAGCCTAACCCCATCTTAGTTTTAATGGACATAGAGCTATTCCACGGTTTATCTAAGTTTTTAGCATGTTCTTGCTTTGATTATGTCTAGCCACCTCTAAATCTAAACTAGCTTGAAGACCCTCTTTTTCAGCAACAACCTTTACATATTCTTTCTTATTAAATTTTAATCTATTTGAGGTGTTATCTAAGTCCCTCTGCAAAACATTAATTTTCTCCTCAAGAGCCAATTGATTTTGTTCATACCAGGCATTTTGTTTTTCTAAAGCTTTAACAGTTTTCTTATAGGCCTGGACTTGAATAAAGTATTCTTTATATTTTTCATTTACATCATCAAGTTCACTTTTAAGAGCATCATATTTAGCATTACAACAAAATATACAACTTTGTACCTGAGAAGTGATGCTCATCATTGCAAACTCTCCAAGAAGATGTCAAGAACCGGTCCAACTTGAGGCTCTTCATCCTCACCATCATTCACATGATTATCGGTCAACCTGTTCTCTAGTAGTGACATGGTCAGTAGGCTTCACCTCCTCGGCTTCCTTGAGCTTGTATGCATTATACCTTCTTCTGTCACCTCCCTTCTTGTTAGGACATTCTCTTGAAAAGTGACCAAGTTGGTTTCATTCAAAGCATCTGATCTTATTCCTATCAAACCTAGCTGATTCCCTTCCTTTGTAGCCAAACTTCCTTCCGAGCCTGTCTCAAACCTTTTGACTTTCCGGACAAGCATGGCCATACGCCATTTAAGGTACATCTCCTCCAATCCCCTTGATCCACTTGTTCAAAGTCTTCATAAGCCAAGCTACTTTGTTGGTCTTGATTCGACAACAAGAGTAGATCACATCTTCCACCACGAGTTAGACTTTGATCTTCTTGTAGAGGAACTGTGTGTTCTGGATGCTGCTGATGAAGAAGTGGTACTCTCAGCATAAGGTACCATTGTATTACTACTGGTAGTACCAACAAAGACTGAGTGTGATGGAGCTGGAGAATATGTAGAGTGACCCTTGATGTCAAGTTCAAGAGATTTGAGCTTGTTGTACAGATCATCAAAGCTTATGAAATCAAGACCTCCTTTTGCCTTGAGAGTAAGGGAAAACTGCCTCCAGGAAGAAGGTAGAGCACGAAGGAATTTAAGATTTCACTCCTCATTATCAGGTTTAGACTTCAACTGATTAAGCTGGCTGAGGATCTTCTGGAACCTGTCATAGCCCTTATGGATGCCTTCTTCTTCTTCAGAAATTGAGAATTCCTGAAAGCTTTGTTTGAGCATAGACTTCCTCATTTTCTTGGACTCATCGTTTCCACCAAACCTTTTTATTCCTCTCCAAATCTCTCTTGCATCATCGGATGATAGAAATCGCTCATGTGCTCATTTGGAAGAGCTTGTAGCAAGGTAGTCCTCGCTTTGGTTTCCTTTTGGATGGCAATCTGTTTAGCGAGTTGTTGTGGGTGGAGGAATTATAATGTTCCTACGTATCTCTTCCGGTAGCCTTCTTCTTGTTGCCTTTAAGGATGATTTGCCGAGATTGACACCCATGTTAGAGATATAGTTTTCCATCTTCATGGCCCATATCTCATATTAGTCTTCTTAAGGTAAGGAATTTAGCATTGGTGTTGGACATGGTGACCACTTCTTTGAATAATTGGATGGGTGTTTGATGACTCGGGTTGTTCATCATCATTCTCGACATCATAATGTTTTGGTGATGACATTGTTATGGTTTTGAGAAGAAAAACATCTTCTTAGAAAGATTCTCACGAGGCTCGATACCACTTGTTGGAGTACAGTCTGTAGATCTTATGAACCTAGAAAGAGTATAGTTGTCTGTGTAATCACAAAACAACTAAGGAGAACCTTTGCAAGAATTGTACTCACGCGGAAAATAAATACAAGACTTAAGAAGACAATAAACACAATAAACTTGATCCTCTATGGATCTATATTCCTTCACTATAATTGTTATTGGAAAAACGTGTATTAAACCCTAGCCGCTGGTTTCTGTTATAGTACAAGAAACCCTAACTTTGCAACTTGCTAAACACGTAAAAGATATGCATTATCTATTCCTATTTTAACTCATGCATATCGTAACTAATAAACTAATAAAGCGGAAACTACATATCCGCATAAACAAAATAACTATCGAGAAAGCGCACTATCATGAAACCTCACTATCAGCAGAAACTATACTACTATCAGTAGGAACCTTATCAGCAGGAACCCACTATCACATAATTCCCAACAAAAGCTATCCGAAAACAAACTAGAGAGGACCCGTTGAAACCGATACAAACTAGTGAATCAGGCATCATTGAGATCTAATTCTCCAGTTAATCCTCACAGGGTACCGGAAGGAAAAACTGAAAAGTGAAAAGTTGAAACTAAAAAAGGAAATGTTAAAAACATATATTTCAAAAGGAAACTATTAATACAAATCGAAAACCGGGTAAACCCGAGACGCTTCAAACCCGTCGGTTTGACCCGGTTTAATTTGACCTGTTTTCGACCCAACACGGCAAGTTGACATGGTTTAAATCGACATGTTTTTCGACCGGAACGGTTCAACCTGTTGAACCACCCAGGTCGAACCGGGTTTCAAAACATTATGTTTAATCCCAAATATTCAAACTTTTATTATTTTTCCTTTATAACCTATAAACTTTTTTGTTATCAATAAACCATTTGTAGCTATGAAATTTCGTTGCTATGCACGGGTCGTCTAGTTTAGTTAAATACCTATTCACATTTATTTAATAAAAAATATTTCCTTTTAACTAAAAATATTTTACAAAGGTTTATTCAAGGTTTCAAAATGAAATATGTATGTAGAAAAATAGAAGGAGGGGTTGAATAGTTTACCGATTAAAAACTTTGTTTTGAAACTTATTGAAAGATCAATTGATATTGATCTTAGATATGTTAGTGAAATATGTAAACAATATATAAAGAGTAGATAAGGAAAGAAACAATCAAACCACAACAAGTTGTTTATAGTGGTTCGGTCTACAAGAACTCCTTTTCCTTGCCCTACTCCACTCCCGAGTCTCACACTCGAGTTTAACTTCACTAGTCAACAAGCTCCTTTCACCGGCGGAGAAAACCTTTACACTTAAACACACTATTTCCGACACTAAGCTAAATGTCGAGTTCTTTCCAAGGGTACAACCACTCCCACACACAATGTATTTTAAGGACTAAAATACTAACCACTCACACTCACAAGATATATGATGGTTTGATACAACAATGAAGTATGAATCAAAACAAGATCATACGACAACAAACAAACAAGACTTCCAACTTCTTGTTGAAGCTTGAATGTGATTTGATCTTCTTTGCTACAAAAGAGATCACTAATATGATATGAAATTGAGTTAGAAAGGTTAGACAGAAGGAGTGTATGAGAGTATGATAGAAAGGGATGAGAAACTACTTGGTTTGGCTTTGCTATTTATAGCCAAAACACTCAGCAGGCTCCACGGACCATGAAACCCTTCAAGGGGTTCCGCCCGTGTTAAATATTGGTGTCGCCGAGGTCTGACAGCAATATCTCAAAATCTTGCTAAAGTAAACCATATCTATGCAAGATTGTGTAAGATATGAAGAGCCCAAATCTTCACAAAATATCTAATAAAATCTTCCAATGATTTCAATGATGCATCACATGATGTCATGTGCTTGTTTTTCTATTTTTAAAAATATGTAAATGCATATGTAATGTTTAGTTTTTAAGAAACCAAAACATTCTAAAAACTACTATCCTACATTATGGTTTAGAGTCATATCAAGATATGATTAATCACAATGTAAATGCTTGAGTGATGAAGATAATATTTGAAAAGCTTGTTTAAATATCTATTAGACTTGACAAGCTTTAAGCTTTATAAAATCAAACTTACTTTTGTCGTTAACAAAACTTAGGTAAAGATCAAAATATAAATAACGTTTAATGAGCGATATTTGTATTAACAATCTCCCCCTTTTTATTGAGGACAAAACATAAATTTTATTTTTATAAAGGATGTAAAGATTGCACAAGAGTTATAAAAATATTAGTTTTAGAACTTGAATGAGAAATGATAATGCAAGTATATGATGTTTGACTTCTTCAGAAAGTTAAAGTCTACACTAGTTGAAGCATGATGTTGACTTTTTCAGAAAGTCAAAGTATGCAGTTTGACTTTTTTAGAAAGTCAAATATTAATAATGAAATATCATGTTGACTTTTTCAGAAAAGTCAATGTATGCAGTTTGACTTTTTAGAAAGTCAAATATCCAAGTTCTATATAATTCTCCCCTTTTGTCTCAACAAAAAGAAGATGCGGCGGAATGTCTGATGAGCCTTAGCCATTCTCTCTCCCTTGACCAATGCTCCCCCTAAATTGGGTGCCAATGGAAAGAGACATGGATTAAAAAAGCTACAAAAAGAATTGTTAGTAATAAGCATCATTACAAGCATTACCAAACACTATGTAATAAGTAACAACAATATAGAAAACACCATTCATTAGTTAAAATTTTTCATGATATGAATATCATGAAAAGAGAACACAATGAAGTGTTTTAATATAATGAAAAATAAATTATCCTAGAAAATAAAGAAAAATACAAAAAAAATCCCAAATAAAAGGTGCCTAAAAAAGACTAAGCTAGGACCCTCCTATTGAGATGGTGGATGAGCAAGAGAATTTAGACGCTCGAGGATGTGATTGAGGATGAACCTCATTTCTTCTTGGAACTCATGGACCATCACCCGGGTTCGTTCGCTTGTTTGGGCGGTTTGCTCACAATTTGAGCAACCATGCCTTGGAGGGTAGTATGTTGCATGTTGTTGTTGTGGTGGAATGGTGGAGGTGTTGGTGTTGGTGTTTGGTGTGGTGATTATTGAGGCTAGCAAAGCACTTTGCATTTGCATAGTCTCACTTAAATGAGAGTCTACCATGTTGGAAAATTGGTGGAGATGTTAGAGTTCGGCTTGAATCTCCTCTCTTGTGGGATTATCTTCCCACATGGACTCCTCAATGTCCTCAATGTGAGGAGACATTGATGTAGGGAGTGGTTGATCCCCATACAAAGGACCATGGATGTCTTTGTGGATGGGGTGGAAGAGAAGAGGTCTTGGCCCTAACGGGGCGTTTGGGTCAAAGGATGGTCTAGGACACTCATGAGCAATCCGCTCAATAGTGCCAAATGATTGCAATGGTGGTGGATGATTTGGCCTAGGCGGCAAGTCTTCCAAGTCCTCCAAGAAAGGATTTGGTGAAGTGGGTGGTGTGGAAAATAATTCCAATAGGATGAGTGTTGGAGATTTTGGAGGTGATGGTGTTTTGGAAGTTTGGATGGGAGCTGGTGGTGGTGAGCTTGGAGTCTTTGTTGGTGGTGGAGTAGTGATGGTAATAGGTGGTTGTGGAGATGGTGTAGGAGTAGCCAAAGTGAGGTTGGTGTCATCCCTTATGGGAGATGAGATGGTGAGTGGAGATGACTCGGAGGAAGAGCTCAAGTTGACAAAGCAACAAGGTCGAACGCTAATCCTAGCGGTTTTCTTGCAAGGCTTGTTTGATGAAGTTTTTGTCATTTTGACTTAAGCTTTTGCTAGTTGATGGTAAGAATTGAGAAGGTGTGAAGATAATCATGGTAAAACCTCTTAATTTATAGAAGTAAAAAATTATGGAGAAATGTGTTTGATTTGATGTTAATCCATAGAAAAGATGAGGTTCCTAATGATTTAGAAGTGGGTTAATGCTAGTCATATCACCCAAGTCAATCCATTCATGGAAGATGGAGTGAAGTGACAAAGATTTGCAATAAATGAGTTCTAATGATTGAGAGATCCTAACAATCAGATCATCCACCGATTGCAAGGAACCAAATTTTTGGTTCCTTCCTTTATGCAAAAGGGTTCCTTGGATGAATTTTTGAAATTTTTGAATTTTGGTGAGAAGTGGATTTTCTATATGCCTAAGTATGTTATGCTAGTTCTAATATGGGTAAAAACTAGTCAAGATTAACTTACAAGCAATGAATGGTAATTTGGAATGTCGAAATGAGCGAAATTCAGAAAATTACCTGTAGGATCCACGACACCAAAAAGATACACAGGCGGAACCCAAGAAAGGGTGCCGCCTGGTCCGCCTATCCAGGTACGGCGGTACCAAATCTTACAACATTTTTGGTGTCGTCTGATCCGTGCATACGTAAATCAATCTGAGATCGGTTTTTAAGTGTCGGGGATATTTCCGAAACCTGAAATTTTGCTCAAAACATGTGATATTAATTATTTCTAGCTCACACAATTGATTGTATTGTTTATGCAAAGTGTCATCATCAATAAAAGAATAAGATGAGTCAGAATGTACCTCATTTGACTCATGTGCCATTAGAGCGATTTCCTCTTTGCTTGATTCTTCATCATCTTCACTATCACTCCAAGTACCACTTACAAAAGCTCGTTGAGTTTTGCTTTTAGGTGGATTGGGACAATCTCTATTAGATGACTTGCATCACCGCATCTAAAGCACTTTCTTTCACCTTTACCCTTTTGTCATCCCGATCTTTTGAATGGCTTCTTTTCTTCTCGAGGTTGTCTTACAAACTTTCCTCTTCTTCTAAAGAACTTTTGAAATCTCTAACGGCCATGGCATACTCTTCATCTTCACTACTGAGCAAGAT
Source organism: Chrysanthemum lavandulifolium (assembly GCA_022545495.1). NCBI lineage: Eukaryota > Viridiplantae > Streptophyta > Magnoliopsida > Asterales > Asteraceae > Chrysanthemum > Chrysanthemum lavandulifolium. The sequence goes on along the minus strand of CM040244.1, from coordinate 178,780,154 downwards.
TCGTCATCATCCTTGATTACATTCTTGCTTTTAGAGCAACAATTTGACTTTCTCTCTTTTCCTTTGATGATTTACGAATCTTTCTCCATCACCATTTCGTGTACTTTGAGGGTTTCGATTAGCTCGTCTAGTGACATTTTGAGATCTTTTGATTCTTGATGGCCATCGCTTTAGCTCTCCACTGGATGGAGTGCTCTAAGAAATTTCCTGACAAAGTTCTTACTACCAAAAGATATCAAGTGCTTTAAGTGATGTAATATAGTATTAAAGCGTGCAAAGCCACAATTATAGGTTTCATCTTCAGGGATAACAAATTGTTCATATTGTTGAACAAGAAGATCAATTTTGTTATCCTTGACTTGTGAATTTCCTTGATGTGTAACAATCAAAGATTCCCAAATATCTTTGGCGGTTTCACACATAAAAACTCGTTGATATTCTTTTCTTGGTAAAGCATTATAAAGCATCATTTCAGCTTCATTATTTTTAGCAATTAATTTCTTTTGTTCATCAACATAAATATCTTTTGTTGTAGAGCGAAAATCCCTTTAACAATAACAAACCAAAGATCTATATCTTTTGATTTTACATATGTTTCAAAGCGGTTTTTCAATAGATAAATCTATTGGTTTCAAAGAGTGGTGGTCTTTGTATAGATTGCCCTTCTTTAAAGTTTTCGAGAATCCATGGATCGTTTCAAGTTTATAAAATACAATATATTTTAGAAATTCTTGAGCAACGAGGCTCTGGTACCAATTGTAGAAAACAAGAAGGGGTTGAATAGTTCTAGATTAAAAACTTTGTTTTGAAACTTATTGAAAGATCAATTGATATTGATCTTAGATATGTTAGTGAAATATGTAAACAATATATAAAGAGTAGATAAGGAAAGAAACAATCAAACCACAACAAGTTGTTTATATTGGTTCGGTCTACAAGGACTCTTTTTCCTTGCCCTACTGTTAGGAAGTGGAAATTCCATGTAAAAGTGTCGGTCACCTCAATTATGGTCTAGCATATGTTAGCTCATAGACTTGTAGTTATTTACGTTGTTTAGTAGTTTATTAGTTAGTTTGTAGCGTATAATAGTTTAGTGTAACACCGTGGAGGAAGGACTGGTCTTTACCCACTGTATGCCTGATCCACAGTCCGACAAGAGGACGTATAAGTTGTAAGTATAAATACCCCTTCCATCCATGGAAGGGGTGGTGCTTCTTTCAATCTTACATTTTACATTTTACAAAGCAAGTCTCTAACAAGAAACACCCTCTCTTATCTTTCCCTCTCTAAATGGCTAATATGTATTTCCATCATCCAAGACCACCTGAATCATCAAACACAATAATATTTACGATCCTACAAATGGTATCAGAGCCAAGTTGTTGTGTTTTTGTTGATTTGTGTGGTTTCTATATGTTTTAAAATATGTTTTTGTACTTTCATTGGTCGGAATATTTTTTCCGTTTAGTATTTTTGGTAAAAACAGTTTTTATCAGTTTATATCTTTGGTCCAATACTGTCCTGGTGGTGTTCACAATTTCTGTCTCAGTTATTATTTGGTCTAAACAGGTTATTCAACATATTTTGGTACCATATCTGTGAAATACTTTGTGGTCAAATGGTTATTTTTCTTGGTCAAACCGGGAAAGATGCGGTTTTATGCGGTTTTACGAGTTTTTCACGGGTTTCTATGAAGATGGTCGGAAAAGTGGTGGAAAACTCATCAAAAAAAAGTCTTATTTCTTCTAGCGACTTGTCTAAGTTTCCAGATTCAGTGTACTGTATTAATAGCGACTTGACACACAAAGAAGTAGCGAGTTGAGATAAAATGCTTTTGAGCTTTTGTCTGTTAATGTAGCGACTTGTCCAGATTTTTGTGTTCTCAAAGCATGTTGACTATTTAGTCACCTGCAGCTAGCGACCTGTTATTTAGACCTAGCGACTTGTGACTTGTTATTTAACAGTTATAGGGACTTGTCATGCGTTAGCGACTTGTGACAAAAATTGGTTAGCGAGTTGTGACTTAAGTGGTAGCGACTTGACAAATCAGTTTAGCGACTTGTTGACTCATACTAGACCTAGACCACAAGACTCAAACGACCTCAGATTTCATGCCATCATCAGACCACGAAGGTCATTTTATCGAAACTGAAAAGACTCGAAATATCAAACTCAAACACAAACCTAGACCAAGACTCAACTCAAATATAAACAAGATCTCAGAATTATTCATCACTGATCTAAATGAAGAAAAGCTTATTGATCTCAGATTTTTTATCTCATGGTTTAAAAACGTCTCAAAGAACATTTTTTTTCTCTCTCGGATCCATTCAACCACAATGAAACTAAATCCATCATTGATCATCCCTCAATTGGTTTTCGAACTCAAAAAGGAAGAGTAATAACAACTTGTGTTATTCTCTTTCCCTCTTCATGGTTCGTTAAATCTAAATACTAGACATCACAATCGATTAACAAAGAAAATATCTTACCCGTGACCCTTTATCTTGACTGTGAAGCTTAATCATCATGTACATCATGCCATCCCTGTGGCTATGTCGAATCAATGATCAACAAACCATCCCTGTGGTGTTGTTTGATTACCGTTTTGATGAGAAAAAGAAAAGTGGAGTGAGATTAATTAGGGTTAAGATGATGATTAAGTGTTGATTTTCTGATTGAGTGGGCGGATTGTTTGGAGATTTTGTAGGTTTTGTGAGATGACTGCGTTTGATAGAGGGAGAGACTTATTAGGGTTTGAGGTAATGTGAGATTTATGTGTTATATACCCGTGAGATTAGGGCAAGTCGTAGGTTGGATCCGGTGTGTTATTCTAATGTGGGCCGACTTGATCTCTTAAAATATGTGGGCAAGTCATAGGATTGGGCTTGACGTTAATTATGCCTAAATGAAATATCAAATGGCTTTACAAATAAAATTTATGTTATCCGAATTTTTGTAAGTAAATTTGGATATATAAGTTTTAATATTTGGTATATTAAGTGGTTCTTTGATCTAAATGCTCAACGGAGGATATTTATTCACTAATTGAACCATTACTTGTTCCATTATGGGTTTGAGGTTCTTGACCGGTATTATTGATTTGATATTGAAGTGATGTTTCAATCGGTTTTATTTGGACGTTGTACTTGGATGACTGGATTGACTTTCATAAACGGGCCTTGATTTTTGCAAGTAACCAAGTTTGGGCCGCACACATGACTGGGTCAAATGGGCTTCTCATGAATTGGATCTTATGTGTGTTAATTTACGATGTGATTTGAGACATGCGTGGTATAATTTGATCATGATATTTGTGATAACGAGATTTTGTGAGATTTGTTGAAGAGATTTGATAATGAGTTTTGATGATGAGAATCAGTGGGTTATGAGATTTGGTACTTTGGTATATACATTTTCACGGAGAACGTTATGTCATGGCCTTAATTGGCATTGGAAAATGTTGACTACGGTCGTTTGGACGATATTTCTTATTTGGATGTGAAGTGAGATTTTTCGGGCGCGTTTACTTATTTCGCCTTCTTTCTTTCTACCCTTCTGCGAAGATGACTTGTTTGGGCATTTACAGAGTGTGATAAAGACTTGGCTATTTAGTTACAGTTGTGATTCTTTCTCGCTTAATGCACAACGTAACTATCACTTCGGTGTCTCACGCAATTGAGGATACGTCAAGAGGTTTTGTACATTGGGTACACCGTTTCTTCTTCACAAGGATTAGTACAAGTTTAAGTAACAAACTTGGGAATTTTACTTCATGATCAAGTTTGGTATATCGGGCTTACTTCACCAAGTGGTCACTGTAATAGCCGACAGAATATGTGGAAGATGTGTTTTCCAATGTGTTTATTGGATGGTTGATGATACGGATGATGTTGGATAATGAACCGTTGATGAACCGCTGCATGTTCCCCTAAAACAGATATTCACGAAACCAAAGTTGTCATAACACATTCAAGTGACATTGTTCTTTGTTTTGTCTTGATTTTGTAAAATCCATGAAAGAAACTATTTCTCGGTTTAAATCATAGACTTGTAAAATCCGTGACTATGGAAACATCACGGTAATAGTAAAGTGCATTTACGGATCTATCTTATGGTTTATTCTTGGTTTTGTAAAATCCATAAAAGAAACTATTTTCGGTTTAAACCATAGAATTGTAAAATCCCGTAATGATGGAACCATCCTGGAGAAACGAAAGTGTATTTCGAGGTCTTATCTGATGCTAGTGCTACGGTTTCTGTTTCGAAGAAAGGATAAAAGGGTGTACCTCATGAATTGGATGTGTGTTTGGATTCTCGTCATGGCAGTTTGGTTATTACATGGTTTTACGGGGTTATGTGCTTTTAACCATGGTCGGGATGAAACCATTATCAGAGTTCACTTAAAACATCAAAGGAGGCTACATTTGAGCTTTTAACCAGAAGATGTGACAACGGGGTTAATTCACTATTATCTATTTGAGGTTGAAGTGGAATATCACGGGCAAGTGTACTTAGTATCTGAAGGTATCGGGGATGGTTGGATGAAGATTCTTCGAGATCCTTGTTCGAGCTTTTTCCAAAAACGAAGACTTGGAAATCTAGTTATTTTTGGGAGTCTTTTCCTTTTCTTTTACCACATGGGGGAATTGGGCTCTGATCAACACAAAAATAACTATCACTTTAAGGAGTTACGTTGTAGTGCTCAATGTCACATTTAATTGTGGATTTTCAAGAGGTGATGTACGTCTTATACTTGATGGTTGGTTGGATGAAGAGTATAGAGTACTTAGAGATTCAATGGAGGATGAATTCTCGACACGCTCTTTGTTACATATGCAAGTTTAAGTCACGAGTTGGTTGTTTTACTTGAGGTCAAATTCATCATATTGGGTTCTCTCCATCAAATTTGTCACAACAAAGAGCCTACTGAATGATAATGGGTTGATTACATGTTTTGCCAAGAGATGATGAAAAGAGATAGATTATGACGTATGAACACAACAGTTCATGCCTCGTACTCTAAAGAAAAGAAATGTGTACGTTTCAGTGCGCATTATCTTTGAAAGAAGAGAAATCTTCTTATGACGTATGAACACTTCAGTTCATGCCTCGTACTCTAAAGAAAAGAAAAGTGTACGTTTCAGTGCGCTTTATCTTCAAAAGAAGAGAAATCTTCTTATGACGTATGAACACAATAGTTCATGCCTCGTACCTCAAAGAAAAGAAAAGTGTGCTGTCGGCGCTTTATCTTACGAAGAGAAATCTTCTCATTTATGACCATTCTCATCAACATGCTTCATACTTTTTCCACGCTTTCGGTTATCAAGTGTGCTAATTTTGCGGGAGAAGTGTGAATAGAATACATTGGATGATTTCACTTATTTAGTCAAGAATGGCAACCGTATGCAATTCTTGAGGGAGAAGAAGTGTGATAATTTCGCATGGTTGATTGACATATGAGAATATATGGTCATCGGCTCTAACTCATGTAAGAACCGAGCTTCTTATCGGGTCATCTTTACATGGAGTTTTTCTTATAAGAGCCGTTGGTTAACATCCTCTCACGGACTGATGAGTTTAACGACAAGTGCTTCCAATTAATGCTTCACGTGCACATCAACATGATGATTCCGAACAACCTTATGTTCTTGTTTGATGTGATTGTGTGCTTGGTGTTACCATTTCGTGTGTTCGTTGCGGGCTGATTGCTAATTTCCTTGATGAACAATCTATCTGTTCTTGTTTGATTCGGAGGGATTTTAGTTAAGGGGATTTGCAAGAGGTAAGTTAATTGGGATGCTTCTTGGTGAGATGGAGATGTTAACTATTTATTCCCCAACTGGAAAATCTTGAAGAAGGTCGAGTCTACAGTCTGTTCTACATTTTCTGCTGCATGTTAGAAGACTAAAGACGAGTTGCATTTGATTATCTAAAGACTTCTTCATATTCCGGGCATTTTGCAGAAAGATTGTCAGTTTAGGGAAGAGCACTAATTGGGGGAGAGTGAAATGTCGAATTTAATCCCCAATTAGACTTGCTCACATACTTCAGCAAGTTGATTTTCACAAAGACTTCAAGCGATCTTCTCAACATATTTCAAGTATTTGGGCTTATAATGTTTTGCTTATTCTGAAGTATCAAAACCAGCAAGGGAGAAGGAGACAAGCACCTAAACGCGAGTAAACTTGATGAACTTAATACTTCTAAGTAATTGAAGATATCCCGGGAAGACAAATGTTATTACCACAGAGAAACTCAAGGTTTGACTCATGGCGAGTAAACTTGATGAACTTAATTCTTCTAAGTGATTGAAGATATCCCGGAAGGCGAATGTCATGACCGCAGAGAAACTCGAGGTTTTACTCATCAAGGCGTTTAGTGTTATTATTCCAACTATGTGGGGAAGTGATGTTAGAAAGTTTACGAAGATTTAAGAGGAACACAAGTGTGTGATGATCTCGATGTTATCGCAATCATCGGGAGAGAGAATTGTGTACATTAGGCGCTCATTGTCTCACTTGAGGCTTAATCGGTGATTCGGAGATATAATCACTTATTCGGAGTTGACATCCGCAGAGATTGTCATCCGAGAGATAATCGATGATTGACACCTTCTTCAATGTTATCGGTTGTTCTCTCTTTGGGGAATGTGTACTTGGTCCTTGAGCTTCATACACGATCATCGGAAGAAAGCCATTGTTTACCACAAACATTGGGAGGTGTTTTCTTGGGCATGATGTGTATTGGGAGAGTTCTTGGATATTGGTGTGCCGGGTTCTTGAGCTTCATACACAATCATCGAGGACCGAAAGACGTGAACATTGGGAGGTGTTCTTCATTACCCTCATGGTGTGTATTCGAGAGAGTTCTTGAGCATTATACAAAGAGACCGGCGCATCAATTCAACTACTTGGGGAATTGTTCTCTTGACACCTTTTGGAATGGATCGCTTGAGACGTCGGTTGAAAAGAAATATGAGAAGATTATTTAAGTGTGGGATGAAGCGTTCTTTGTTCTTCTATTGGATGATATAACCCCAAACGGAGAACCTTGATTATCGTTCTTTAATGGAGCGGCGGGATTTATGATAATGGTGTGCTTCTTCGTGCACACAGCTAAGGCAAGCTTGAAATAGAGCTTGAATCGCTCATCTAATGGATTTTCGTTTTGGGGGAAGCGCCAAAGTCTCTCTTTCTCAAAGGCTCATGTTCTATCTTCTATTCGGAGCCTCGGAAGCTTTGGTGGTGAATGTTTAAGAGATGACGAATTCTATCTTCTACGACGTGCTGCTCGATATCCTTATCTCGGTACTCGTATCATCATTCTCTTTAACTATATCATCTTCTCTATCTTTGTATATATTTATCAAAAAAGAAAATAGAAAATATAAAACAAACAAAAAATCCATAAAAATCGAGAAAATTTGAAAAAGACCAAAAATATTGTTTTCTAAGACATGTCTTACAGTATCGATAACATCTGCGGTCTTAGAAATGTCATTCAATAATGGCGCGGGACCATAGATGAAGTTCGGCGAGGAGGTGTAAATATTCTTTTTCAAAACATGTCTCAAAATATGGCTTCTGATTATTTTGATTGTAACCCGCGCTTCATTAATGGCTTGCGTTATTTGTGATGTAACCCGCGCTTAAAATTATGGTTTGCTATTATTTCAGATAGTAACCCGCTCTTCAAGAAAGGAAAGTGCTGCGCTAAATCAAATTTTAAAAAAAATTCGTGCACTTATCCTAAAACAAAATGAGGAAAGTATGTCGAAGGACTGTTGTTCCTACACAAATGTTTTTCCGTCAAAAATTCTTCAGAAATATATTTATTGTTTTCAAAATGGTGGTAAATGAGTTGTTTGAAAATCAATCAGATTCAGAGTTTTTCGTAAAAATTGAAAACTCAATCAATGACTTCTGCGCTTTTAAAATTTTCATAAAATGAGTCATTGATTGAGGGGGAGAATGTTTTCAAATTTATATCATCTATCGGACTTATCTAATTATCCTAAATGCTTAACTGAAAAATGATGTTAACCTACGTTGAAGGACTAGGTGCCTAGGATATGATTGTTAGGATTAGATGATTAGAGTTTGATAAACACATTATTTCCATACCTTTTATGATATGATTGATATGTTGGATTGACTTTTATTAGTCGATTGCTGTTTGGGTGTTGTTGACCACCATATATCTGTTTGTATGTCTACTAACTCATGCAGGTATACTGGTATAAAAGAATGTTCCCGATCCGGATCCCACAATTGAAGATGATTGGATGCCGAAAGGAAAGGGTAACTATATCTTGGGTTGACAAATGAAGAAGCGGAGCTTAATTGGACTTCTATGAGAGTTGGAAAAATGCAGCGTAAGAGGTCACACTTGCATCGTGAGATGGTTTTCTTCATCATCAAATGAAGAAGCGGAGCTTAATTGACCTCGGTTGGCATTAAAATGCAACGTAAGAAGTCTCATTGCATCGTGACGGTTTTCTTCCAAGCCCCACAACAACAACATAAGCTTCTCAACCACCTAACGTATCTTTGTGCAGGGATAATAGTGATGATACCATTTTTCAAAAACTTTGAAAAATATTGTTTTTTGAAAATGGAAAAATATTGTTTTGAAAATAAATCGAACTCAAAGTTTTGAAATCAACCGGACTTTATTTTGTCAAATCTTAAGTGATTTCAATTTAAATATTTTCAAACAATATTTCATCTATCAAGTCCGTTTGTACGTTAAAAAGTGGCGATCTAAAGATTTAATGTTATGTCATGGTATGATTCTCTTTAAAACTCAAAGATCTTTCAAAATGAATTTTTTTCTGTTCTTGTTTGATTGTGAAATTGTTTTATTTTACTTAAAGATCTCTTAATACAATCATACCTGACACTAACAATCTTTAATGTCTTAAATTGGTCCTTATCTATCATTTTTTAAAATTAAATCTTGCCACGTCTTTCCCCAAAATTTTCTAAATGATTTAAATCTTTTGGGATCACAAATCTCAAATGGTTTGAAATTTTTGATCGGGGGAGAGATCGTGATTTAAATCTCAAATCTGTTTAAATGGAATTGGTTTTAGTCCTTTAAAGGCACTCCTGCCTCCATGTGCCAAACGATTTCAAATATACAATGCACAAGTTGAGGAGGAGCATTTAACCAAAAACCAGAAGAGTATTTAAACAAGGCCACATATTCTCCCATGTTTTCCAAACCTTATTAAATCACTTGGGATCCAAAATCTCAAAGGGTTTGATATTTTTGATAAAAGGTGATCATTTGATTCAATTGTGCAAGCTGCTCTCTCATATGTGCTAAACACTTTCGAATCTCGAAGCATATATTGAGGGGGAGCATTTCAAAAAGAAAATAAACTTTCAAGGTACAAAGATTTCTATGTTTCAACATAAAGTACCTTGATTGATTTTCTAAATGGTTTCTTAATGGTCTTTGTGATCGTGGATGTACTTCAAATGAACTCTTTCCTCTATGTGATAAAATGATTTAAAATGTCTTATGCACATATTGAGGGGGAGAATTTACCAAAGAAAATCAAAAGGCTTTTTCTAAGGAAATTGTGATCAAAGAAATTATTTCTAAAGAACTCTTGCTTCCATGTGCTAAACAATTTCATAATCTTATGCCCATGTTGAGGGGGAGCATTTCTAAATGATCAAAACAATTTAGGTACAAAATGCTTTGATATTATATCACAAGTACCTTGATTGATTTTCAAATGATTTTTCAATTGGTTTCACGAAAGAATGAACTGTACCAAAAGACCGACCATTTTACTTTATGTATGGAGTTATAAGGTTGGTGAGGTTAGGTATTAGTTCCACGATCCCTTGAGCGGAGGGATCTACCGAGGACAATCCACTAGATAGTGTAGAGTCCTTGGTATGATGAAAAAGGAGAAAAGTGAGATATGGGAAGAGTGCGGATGAGATAGAGCTAGAACTTGGAATAAACCCAACAAGGTTCTAGTTATGAAGTCTCGGTAAGCTGAAGGGTTGAAGAATGAAAAGAAATGAATGTGAAAGGGTGAAAAGAAATAGCCTCCATTAATTCAACCTTAGGCGAAACCGGGTTCAATACATATGCTCTTTGGTGGTTACTAAGGTAACTGCGGTATTGAAGACAAGGCGTCATGGACCCGATGGACTTGCACGTAACTTCCCAAGCTACTCAAGTTCCTCTTAAAGGGCTTGTTTCATTCTCACGGGAACCGACATTATCTATCGACTTTCTCTTAGAGATTGTTGATATTGAAGAAGGAGACCCTCTCCTAGTCTCCGGCATAGGAAACCAAATGTGCACAATTGAGTCTAGAGCCAAGATATCATCCACAATATCTCATTAGGACACTAAGTTAATGAAGACTTGCTGTTTCACACAATGTGGAAAGTAAGTATATATTGAGAGTCCTACGCATTATCCTTATGGTATTGCCAGAACATCCGAGTGATATGTAAATATTCACAATGAAGATGGAAATCCTTCTAGAGCCAACATCAGACAAGCTCTTGGTGGGTGACATGTGAGATCTTCTCGTAAGATCAAGCTTGTGACAAGCGGATAGAAAGCGATGGGAGATTCAATCTTGAATCAACCTTTGTCTAGGAATGGAATTGACGAATGCTTTTGGAAAACGTTCGATGTGCAAATCTTCTTTCTCTAGCACATTGAATGTGTATTCATATTTCAAACACAAAAGTATCTCGATTGAAAAAATACTTTTGGAAAAACCGTTCGATGTGCGAATCTCTTCTTTTATCTAGCACATCGAATGTGTACTCATTCAAATACAAAAGTATTTTTGATTGAAAATTGATCTTTCTCATAAAACCTTCATCGTATTGCAAAACTCTTTCTTCAAGCAATACGCGATTTTTTCAAATAATTTTTCATCAATCGGTGAATCTCAATTCATTTGGTTCACTCACTCCGTGTTGTCTTCTTTGAGGCGTTCGGTTTGAGAACGGCTAGAACATTGCGAAACCCCATCAAGGAGATTCTTGAATCATACACGATCATGAGCGATGCTTGTACTAATCAGCGGGAACCGTGGGCGTGTACCTCAATTCAACGAAAGTGATCAAAGACACTTTCGTGTGCTTTATTGCTAACTGTTGTTTGCGGTACATTTGGATGGTTGCGGTGACTGAATTGAGAAGTCAATCCAAAGTCGCATGCTCACAGCATCCACATAATTGAAGAAATCATGATTGGTGCATATCGCATAAACGGCTCGATATTTTATACTATGCTTACCGCTAAGTCGCGCAAATATCATGAACCAATAAAGCTTCCGCTACTACGATGGAAAGATGTCATGATTCAAAAGTGTGAGCATGTCGGTCCAAAAGTCATAACTTCACATGATGGCAACACAATAAAGGGTGATCCAGAGATTTACAGTGGCTGATGATCTCAAAGAAAGCTTGAAGATCATCAAAGATGTGGATCAGTTAAAGGCCTGCACTAAAAGTACGAATCAATGTGGACTTTGAAGAATCGCTACTAAAGCACAAAGATTGCGGAACTTGAAGAATTGAAGTCTACGAGCTCAGAACCAAAGTCAAAGATAGAATGCTAGGATGCAAAATGTATTTCATGGGGTAACCTCCCTTAGGGGGAGATTGTTAGGAATTGGAAATTCCATGTAAAAGTGTCGGTCACCCCAATTATGGTCTAGCATATGTTAGCTCGTAGACTTGTAGTTATTTACGTTGTTTAGTAGTTTATTAGTTAGTTTGTAGCGTAGAATAGTTTAGTGTAACACTGTGGAGGAAGGACGGGTCTTTACACACTGTATGCCTGATCCACAGTCCGACAGGAGGACGTATAAGTTGTAAGTATAACTACCCCTTCCATCCATGGAATGGGTGGTGCTTCTTTCAATCTAACATTTTATATATTACAAAGCAAGTCTCTAACAAGAAACACCCTCTCTTATCTTTCCCTCTCTAAATGGCTAACATATATTTCCATCATCCAAGACCACCTGAATCATCAAACACAACAATATTTACGATCCTACACCTACTCCACTCCCCGAGTCTCACACTCGAGAGTTTAACTTCACTAGTTAACAAGCTCCTTTCACCGGCGGAGAAAACCTTTACACTTCGCTTACACTACTTCCGACACTAAGCTAAATGTCGAGTTCTTTCCAAGGGTACAACCACTCCCACACACAACGTATTTTAAGGACTAAAATACTAACCACTCACACTCACAAGATATATGATGGTTTGATACAACAATGAAGTATGAATCAACACACGATCATACGACAACAAACAAACAAGACTTCCAACTTCTTGTTGAAGCTTGAATGTGACTTGATCTTCTTTGCTACAAAAGAGATCACTAATATGATATGAAACTGAGTTAGAAAGGTTAGAGAGAAGGAATGTATGAGAGTATGATATAAAGGGATGAGAAACTACTTGGTTTGGCTTTGCTATTTATTGCCAAAACACTCAGCAGGTTCCACGGACCACGGAACCCTTCAAAGGGTTTCGCCCGTGTTAAATATTGGTGCCGACGAGGTCTGACAGCAAGATCTCAAAATATTGCTAAAGTCAACCATATCTATGCAAGATTGTGTAAGATATGAAGAGCCCAAATCTTCACAAAATATCTAATGAAATCTTTCAATGATTTCAATGATGCATCACATGATGTCATGTGCTTGTTTTTCTATTTTTAGAAATATGTAAATGCATCTGTAATGTTTAGTTTTTAAGAACTACTATCATACATTATGGTTTAGAGTCATATCAAGATATGATTAATCACAATGTAAATGCTTGAGTGATGAAGATATTATTTGTAGGATCGTTATTTTTATTGTGTTGATGATTCGGGTGGTCTTGGGAGATCAAAATACATGTTTGCCATTAGAGAGAGAAAGTTAGAGAGAGAGAGGGTGTTCTTGCTAGAGGTTTACACAAAAGTATGAATATTAGATTGAAAGCACCACCCCTTCCATGGATGGAAGGGGTATTTATACTTACACAATACACGACCTCCTATCGGCATGTGGATCAGGGATACAGTGGGTAAAGACCCGTCCTTCCTCCACGGTGTTGCACTAAACTATTCTACGCTACAAACTAATAAATAAACTACTAAATAACGAAACTAACGACAAGTCTACGAGCTAACTTAAGCTAGATAACATTTGGGGTGACCGACTCTTCACTAAGGAATTTTCTAATTCATAACAATCTCCCCCTAAGGGAGGTCACCCCATGTTTTACATTTTGAATCCTAGCATTCTATTCTTGACTTTGTTCTTGAGCTCGTGAGACTTGAATTCTTCATTTCGCAATCTTTGTGCTTTTGTAGCGATTCTTCAAAGTCGCATAGTTTTGTACTTTTGGTGGAGGCCTTTAAGCGATCCACATCTTTGATGATCTTCGAGCTTTCTTTGAGATCATCGACACGATAAATCTATCGGATCATCCATAGTAGTGTTGCCTTCATGTGAAGTTGTTACATTTGGACCGACATGCTCACACTTTTGAATCATGACATCTTTCCAACGAGTAGCGGAGCCTTCTTGGTTCATGATATTTGCGGCATCGTAGCGAAGCATAGTATAAAAATATCGAACCGGGTTATGTAGATATGCACGATCATGATTTCTTCAAATTAAGTGTGGATGTTGTGAGCATGCGACTTTGGATTGACTTCTCAATTTTGATCACCGCAACCGTCCAAATGTACTGCAAACAACGATTAGCAATAAAACACGAAAGTGTCTATGATCACTTTCGTTGAATTGAGTACACGCCCACGGTTCCCCGTCGATCAGTCAAGCATCGCTGTGATCGGTAGGATTCCTAAGAATCTCCTTGACGGGGTTTCGCAGCTTGTTCTAGGCGTTCTCAAACCGGGCGTCTCAAAGAAGACAACACGGAGTGAGTGAACCAAAGAAATTGAGATTCACCGATTGATGAAAATGATTTGAAAAACAATCGCGTATTGCTTAGAATAAAGAGTTTTGCAATCGACGAAGGTTTTATTAGAAAGATCAATTTTCAATCAAAACACTTTTGTATTTGAAAATAGTACACAATCGACGTGCTAGCGAAAAGAGAGATTCGCACATCGAAGGTTTTCTAAAAGTATTTTCAATCGAAATACTTTTGAATTTGAAAACATAAGCACACATTCGGCGTGCTAGAGAAAAGAAGGTTTGCACATCGAGCGGTTTTCCAAAAGTATTCGTCAATTCCATTCTGGACCAAGGTTGATTCAATAATGAATCGCCCATCGTTCTATCCGATTGTCACAAGCTTGATCTTTTGCAAGATTTCACATGTCACCCACCAAGAGCTTGTTAGATGTTGGCTCTAGAAGGATTTCCATCTTCATTGTGAATATTTTACATATCACTCGGATGTTACGGCAATACCACAAGGATAATGCGTGGGACTCTTAATATATACTTACTTTCCACATTGTGTGAAAAAGCAAGTCTTCAAGAATTTAGTGTCCTAACGAGATATTGTGGATGATCTCTTGGCTCTAGACTCAATAGTGCATTTTGGTTCTGTCTTGGGAGACTAGGAGAGGGTCTCCTTCTTCAATATCAACAATCTCTAGAGAAAGTCGATAGATAATGTCGGTTCCTCGTGAGAATGAAACAAGCCCTTTTAAGAGGAACTTGAGTGGTTTGGGAAGTTGTAGTGCAGTGCGTCCATCGGGTCCATGACGTCTTGTCTTCAATACCGATGTTACCTTGGTAACAACCAAGAGTATATGTATTGAACCGATTCTTGCCCTAAGGTTGAATTGATGGAGGCTATTTCTTTTCACCCTTTTATCATTCATTTCTTTTCATTCTTCAACCCCTTGATGCTTACCTAGACTTCATCACTAGAACCTTGTTGGGTTAATTCGATGCTAGCTCGTCTCGATCCGCACTCTTCCCATATCTCACATTTCTCCTTTTTCATCATACCTAAAGACTCTACACTATCTAGTTGATTGTCCTCGGTAGATCCCTCCGCTCTGGCGGGATCGTGGGAACGAATACCTAACCTAACCATCCTTATAACACCATGCATAAAGTAAATTGGTCGGTCTTTTGGTACAGTTCATTCTTCCTTAAAACCAACTGAAAAATCATTTGGAAAAACAATCAAGGTACTTGTGATACGAGATCAAAGCATTTTGTACCTTAATAGTTTTGATCATTTAGAAAACCTCCCCCTCAACATGTGCGTGTGATTTACAAATTGTTTAGCACAAGGAGGCAAGAGGACTTTGAAATATTTTCTTTGATCACAATTTTCATACGAAAAAGCCATTTGATTTTCATGGTAAAATTCTCCCCCTCAATATGTGCATAGGATTAAAATCATTTTTATCACATAGAGGCAAGAGTTCTTTTGAAGCACATCCACGATTACAAAAACCATTAAGAAAACCATTTGATAACTCAATCAAGGTACTTTATGTTAAAACATAAAAGCATTTGCACCTCGATAGTTTCTTTTCTTTAAAATGCTCCCCTCAATATGTGCTTCAAGATTCGGCGTTTAGCACATATGAGCGGCGTGCACAATTAAATCAAAACGATCAACTTTTATCAAATTTCATTATTAAATCACAAATTCTCCCCCGATCAAAAATATCAAACCCTTTGAGATTTTGGATCCCAAGTGATTTAATACGGTTTATAAAACATGGGAGAATATGTGGCCTGGTTTAAATACTCATCATGTTTTAGGATAAATCCTCCTCCTCAACATGTGCATTGTGTATTTCAAATCGTTTGGCACATGGAGGCAGGAGTGCCTTTGAAGGACTAAAACCCTTTCCATTAAAACAGATAAGAGATTTATATCACTATCTCTCCCTTGATCAAAAAAATATCAAACCATTTGAGATTTGTGATCCCGTCTGATTTAAATCATTTAGAAAAATTTTAGGGAAAGACGTGGCAAGATTTAATTTTGAAAGATGACAAATACGGACCATTTTAAGACATTAAAGATTGTTAGAGTCAGGTATGATAGTTTTTAAGAGATCTTTTAGTAAAATAAAACAATTTCACAATCAAACAAGAACAGAAAAAATTTCATTTTGAAAGACCTTGATTCTAAAGAAAAAATCATACCATGACATAACATTAAATCTTTAGATCGCCACTTATATTGTACAAAGCGGAACTTTTGTGAAGAAATATCGTTTGAAAATATTTTATTTTAAATCACTCTCCCCCTCAATCCATGACCGTAGTCGATAATTGAGTGACTCAAGTTTTGATAAAATGAAGTCCGGTGATTTTCAAAATTTAGTCCAATATATTTTCAAAACAATATATTCCATTTTCTAAACAATTTATTCAAATTTATTCAAAATTGTTTAAAAATGGTATCCTGCACAAAGATACGTTAGTGGTTGAGAAGCTTCCGTTGTTGTTGTTGTAGGGTTGGAAGAAAAACCGTCTGCAAATGCAGTGAGACTTCTTCTTACGTTGCATTTTGAATGCCAAGCGAGGTCAATTAAGCTCCGTTTCTTCACTTGTCAAGAAAACCATCTCACGATGCGATAAGACCTCTTCGTTGCATTTCATGCCAACTCTCCATTGAAGTCCGGTTAAGCTCCGTTTCTTCATTTGTCAACCCAAGATATATTTACCCTTTCCTTTCGGCATCAATCATCTTCAATTGTGGGATCCGGATCGGGAACATTCTTATAACCAATATACGCATCGTTAGTGAACACACATACAAATATATGGTGGTCGACAACACCCAAACAAACAATCGACTAATAAAAGTCAATCCAACATATCAATCGAGATCATGTAAGGTATGGGAATAATGTATTTCTCAAACTCTAATCATCTAAACCTAACAATCATATCCTAGAAACCTAGTCCTTCGACATACGTGCAATTATCATTTTAATTAAGCACGTAGGATAATTAAGAAAGTCCGTTAGATGATATAAATTTGAAAACATTCTCCCCTCAATCAATGACTTATTTTCGAAAAGATTAAAAGCTGAAGTCATTGATTGAGTTTTCAATTAACAAAAACTACGAATCGATTGTTTTAAAAGCAACTCATTTACCACCATTTTAGAAAACACCAAATATTTTTACGAAGAATTTTAGACGGAAAAACATTTGTGTGAGCAATGATCCTTGACATACTTTCCTCAAATAGTTTTAGGATAAGTGCACGAAATATTTGAAAATAATTTAGCGTAGCACTTTCCTTCTTTGAAAACGGGTTGCTATCTCAAATAATAGCAAACCATGGTTTAACACGGTTACGATCTGAAGTAATCGCAAGCCTTTTTTTTTTTTTTTTTTTTTTTTTTTTTTTTTTAAGACATGTTAAGAAAAGAATATTTACACCTCTGCTCGAACTTCATCTATGGTCCCGTGCCATTATTGAATGACATTTCTAAGACCGTAGATGTTATCGATACCGAAGACATGTCATGTGAAAACATATTTTGGTATTTTGAAATTTTTCGATTTTTATGGGTTTTGAAGGTTTTATATTTTCTATTTTCTTTTGTAGGTTTTATATTTTGTATTTTGTTTTTTGGTTTTATATTTTTGTATTTTGTTTTTCGAATAAGTGTTTACAAGGATAGAGTAGATGATATAGTTTAAGAAGATGATGATCGAGTACAGAGATAAGGATATCAAGCGACCCGTTGTAGAAGATGAAGTCATCATCCTAAAACTTTCACCACCAAAGCTTTCAAGGCTCTTGCATTGAAGAAAGAAATTGAACCATCGACGAAGTGAGACTTTGGCGCCTTCCCCAAACCGAAAATCCTATAGTCGAGTGATTCAAAGCTTTCTTTCAAGCTTCTCTTAGCGGTGCACAGAAGCACACCATTATCATCGGACTTCTTGCTCCTTTTAAGAATAGTCACCGTGATTCTTCGTTCGAGGTTATATCATCCAAAAGAATACCGACAACGTTTCATCCCACACTTAAATAATCTTCTCAAATTTCTTTTCCCTTGAAGTCTCAAGCAATCCATTCCAAAAAGGTGTCAAGAGACCACTTCCCCAGTAGTTGAATTTATGCGATCGACCTCTTAGTATAATGCTCAAGAACTCTCCTAATACACTTCATGGGGAATGAAGAACACCTTCCCATGTTCACATTTTCTTCCACGATGAGCGTGTATGAAGCTCAAGAACCAAGTACACCAATATCCAAGAACTCTCCGAATACACATCATGAGGGTAATGAAGAACACCTCCCTATGTTCACATCTTTAGTCACGATGAAAGTGTATGAAGCCAAGATCAAGTACACACATTCCCAACGAGAGAATAGCGATAACACCTCCTCATGTTTACATTTATCTCCCAGAATATGTCGTACTTGTGTACCTCTTTATCTTGAAACTTTCTAACATCTCTTCCCCACATAGTTGGAATAAGAACACTAAACGCCTTGATGAGTAAAACCTTGAGTTTCTCTGCGGTCATGACATTTGTTTTCCGGAGTATCTTCAATCACTTAGAAGAGTTAAGTTCATCAAGTTTACTCGCCATGAGTCAAACCTTGAGTTTCTCTGTGTAATAACATTTGTCTTCCGGGATATCTTCAATCACTTAGAAGAATTAAGCTCATCAAGATTACTCGCGTTTAGATCGTGTCTCCTTTCCCTTGTTGGTTTTGATGCTTCAAAATCGCAACTCATTCAACCCGTATACTAGAAATTTGTTGAGAAGAACACTTGAATTCTTTGTGAGAATCAACTTCTTGAAGACTCTCCGACTATTTATATCAACCATACAGACAATTTGAAGTGACCATGAAGAAGAAAACCCGCTATACCATACTTGGCTGAAGTCAACTTCCCACATTTGTATCTTAAGCTTGCACCTAATGATGGAAGAGCGGTGTAGAGAATTTTATGCTTCAAGCAAATCTCTAAGTACTCACTACCCAAACAAAGTATGAGACATTAACACCTCTTGCGTTTATCCACACCGTCATATGCGTGTGACATCGAGTAAAACAAAGTAACTCGATAGTGATAGTTAACGGTCTTCAACCATCCACCTCATTGCGGTAACTAGATAAGCCAAGTCTTCAACTCAAATTCTTAAGCCCGAGCAAGTTATCAAATAAGAACACGCCTTTGTGAAAGTCAACTTCAATCTCAAATAAGTGATAAATGATTAACTCAAGTAATCACCTTGTGTCAATTGTCCAACAATAGTCAATATCAACGTCTCGGTAGTCACCGCTAAAGAATATGAGCACGTCTAATTGGGAATTGAATCGACTTATAACTTTCTCCCAAATAGTGCTCTCCCTAAACCGACAATCTGTTTGATAAATGCCCAAATTAAGAAGAAGTCTTTAGATCGTTAAATGCAACTCGTCTTTAGTCTTCTAACATGTAGCGAAAATGTAGAACAAAGCTGTAGACTCGACCTTCTTCAAGATTGTGCGGTTGGGAATAGATAGTTAACATCTTCGACTCACCAAAACACAAGAACATCACCAAAAGCATCCCAATTAACACATCTTGCAAATCCCTTAACTAAAATCCTCCCAATCAAACAAAACGAAAGATGTTCATCAAGGAAATCGACAATCGGGGCCATAGCGAACATACAAGATGGTAACACCAAACTACCAATCACATCAAACAAGAACATAGAGATTGTTCGAATCATCATGTTGATGTATCGTGAAGCATTAACCGGAAGCACTTTGTCGATAAACTCATCAATCCGGTGAAGATGTCAACCAACGGCTCTTAGAAGAAAAACTCCATGTGAAGATGACCGATAAGGCGAAGCTCGGTTCTTACATGAGTTTAGAGCCGTATGACCATTTATATTCTCAAATATCAATCAACAATGCCAAAATTCATACTTCTTCTCCCCTCAAGAATTGCATACGGAGATTCCATTCTTGACTAAATAAGTGAAAATCATCCGATATTCTATTCACACTTCTCTCCCAAAATCGACACATGATGTCGCCATCTTCATTATAATCGAGCAAGTGGAATGAGAAAAACAATCGGTGGTAGCCGGTTCACTTTATGGACCAAGCGCATGGAAAAAGTATGAAGCATGTTGATGAGAATGGTCATTAATTAGAAGATTTCTTCTTGGAAGATAAAGCGCTTGACACGTTGATGAGTGTGTAAATACTCATCATTTTTGTACAAAATAAAGCGCAAAATCATCGAAAACACTCGAAACACATCAAAATGATCAAAATATCACAAATCGATTGTTTTATGTGTTTTAAATGCAAAATATCAAAATCGGATGAAAAACATATCAAATTTGCAAAATTGCGTTTGATCCCCAAGTTTCTAAAATTGTCAAAAATAGTCCCCGAGTCAAAATTTCAAAGAAAAATCACCAAAGGTCCTTTTAAATCATAAGTTGTCAAATTTAGTCCTTTGGTGAAAAATGTGAAAAAGTTTGAGAAAATTACAAATTGGTCCTTCAAGTTTCAAAATTGGCAGAATTGGTCCCTGGAAAATGTGAAAATGTCAACTTTGGTCCTTGTAATATTAACACTTGTCAATTTCAGTCCTTGGAGCAACTTTGAAATATTGGCAGCCTAGGTCCCTACAGTTTCAGAAATTACAATTGAGACCCTATGTTGTGTAGAACCTTTCCTACACTTTGGCCCCTTGTCACTAACCCATTTGACCACCGCCAATGCTTTTGGACCACCTTTTGACCCCTGTTATTAATAATCCGGTCAAATGAAGCTTTGACTATCCATTTCCTCTCCTCACATGGTACACCCAAAACACCATCATCAAACTGCATCTTCTCTGTTAACACTCAACCATCATCACCTACACCCCTCCAAACACAAGAGGCCAAGGATCATTAAATGCACCTCTACCAATCCCACTCAAACTCCTTTGTTAAAACCAAGTTTGGCGCCAAAATTACTTTAAGCGGCCAAGATCATTTGCGACCATCAAGGGCCTCAATTGTTGGTGGGAACTATTCGAGAAAAGAGGAGAGACACTTTGGGTGTATAAAAGGCCAAGAGAAGGCGAAGGCAGTTAGTCGGTTTTTTTAGTTCCTTCTAGTTTTTAGTCGGGTCCAGTTTTTTTTGATGTATTAGAAAGCTTGTACCCGTTTCAATTCTAGTAACTTTGCTGTTTTATTAGTGTAACTGTAATTTCAACATTGTATTTCTAAGTTAATTAATGCAGTTTAATGTTACTTCAAAATTCATCATAATTTGAGATTTGGTTAATCTAGCTCTAATCTGTCATTTGCTTCTAAGTTGTTGTTTAAGACTCACAAAAGCTTGATTAAGCTTGTGCGAGTTTATTAGTTTCTCAGTTCAATCTTAAACTTGAGTTTTTGCAAAAGTCATTTAAGTCAACATAAGTCAATCGGGTAAAACTCAAAAGTCAAATCGGTTTTGTTCAAATTCATCTTCCAGTTGTTGTTTGAATGACATTTGTGTTAGTTTATTATTGTTCATTAAGTTATGATCTAAATTCATCAAAGGTTTAAAGTGTAAAATGCATTTTGGTATCTCGAAGGAGTGTTTGGGATTGAGTGAATGTTAAGGTTTTATTGGTTTTGATACTCAAATCTTAGATATTTGTATGCTTAAGTTGTCTTTAAAAGTCTCCCAATCAAGTTTTCAAATGGTTGAGTTTGTTTTTGTTGCTTAAGAATCATTTCCAAAAGTTCCTGTCTCAATCTCATGTTCTGTTCACAGTGGATTTCCCCCATCTCAGAAATTTTAACAGCTTATTTGGGTGAGATAGTGTGGGCAAAAGCAAGTTGGGTTGGTGGACTACTTGGGCTCAGAAGCTCATAAGCTATTTTTCCCTCTAGCTTATTCAAATCAAGCTCGAAAGAGCCCGTTGTGCTGTTTCGCCCCTAGCGCATCAATGACCCACCGCAATTTATTTAGCTTATTTACGAGTCAGTAACTAGCCCTCATAAGCCAACCAAGGGCGAATGGAAGTCGACTAGGTGAGCGCAAGTTTCCATAAGCTATGGCTCACTCCCACTTTAGCTTATTCAATACTAGCTCCAAAGTTACTCTCATTAAAGGTTGTTTGGGAGCGCATCGGCATAACCCATCAATGAAACCTTATTTTTTTTGTGTGCTCATCGAGTTACCTAAAGGGGTGTTTGGTTGAGTCTGTCCCACATTTGCTTGGACCTTTGTGAGTGCTTATTAGTTTTATTTTGCTTTCTGTTATTGCTCATGCTAGTACCCTTTAGCTCTCTTAGGTAGTTTAAGATAGTAGCCATTTAGTTCAAACTTATTTAATCCCTTGGCAGTCCACTAGAACCAAACAAGTCCTTACGCTGATTTTACAAGCTGTTCACAGCTTTAAGATTTTGTAAGTGTAGTCCCTGTTTAAATAGCTTATCTCTAGTTGGTATAGGGTAGGTTTAGGATTAGGTAGCTTATTGTAGCTTTTGATTGGTCAAATTCACAAATCTGCCTAAAGGTCAAAATAGTGAAACAAGAGGACTTTGGCAAAACTGTCGTGACTTTTCATAAGCTCATTATTGGTCTGAATTAATTGAAAATTTGGACATTTAAACTTCAACTGGTGAAAAATTTAAGATTGATTTTTAATAAATTTCTGGAAATCAGCTTGAGCTGTTTAGAAGCTTGACTTTTAGGCTTATTTGGTCCTGTTCGCACACTCAGTTTACATTGAGTGTTTCTCAGGTCTTTGCAGGTCTTGAATAAGCTTCAATATAGCTTGTCCTTATCTGAAACTTAGTCTAATTGGTATTTAGTTGGTGGTCTTCAGTTTCCAACATCGGTTTGAATTTCTAGCTTATAGTGTAGCTTATGTTTAGAATTTTGAAAGTAGGGGTTTAGCACTTGATCAAATCATAGCCAAATCGATTGTAGCTTGCATAGTAATGGATAGGAGTAATTGGAATTAGCATCTTTTAGGTGATTTTAGCATAGGTTAGCCTCGTGATAATTTGGTTCGGTTTAGAGCTTATAAGCTTATTAATTAGAGCTTATTAAGGACGTTGCACTCTGACTTCTTTATCTCACACATAAGCCCTGGTTTTATATTTTCTTAGATTCTCCATTATATTTTAGAGTTTTCCTGAAATTTTCAGATTTTTCTAAGTTGTTTTGCTATTTTTCTCAATTTAAACTAGTTTTTAAGCCCTTTTAATTAGCTTTAATTGCAATTAATTAAGAAAAAGTTCCAAAAAATAATTTTTCAATTTTAATAGTTTAAGATAAATATAAAAGCATAAAAATATTTTTCCTTATTTTCTCCTTTTATTTGGTATTTTTCACAATTTAAATTAGTTTTAAATAGTATTAAATTAATAATAAATACATAAAAAGTCTAAAAAATATATTTTCAGTTTTAAAATTAGTTTTATCATATTTTAGATTTTTCTAAATCTTAATTTTATTTTTCTAGTCTTATTTCATATTTTCTTTTATTTTAGAGTATTATTAAATAGTTTAAAATAGTTTTTAATTAATAATAATTAATTAAATAGTTATAAAAATAATTTTCTTTTTCTAAAAAGTTTCTTATATCATTAGGTTTGTAAAAAATGTATTTTTCATATTTTTAGGACTTTTATTTCTTAGATTTCACTTTTTATTTTTATGCGTTTCGTATTTTTATTTTAAACGTAAGTTTTAGTTTTAATTTTAAACGTTCATCATTTTAAAAATAGTGATAGCGTTTATTTAATAGATTGTATCTTTTAACTCTCTTTAATTTGCATTTAAGCCGTTTTAATTTGTTGGCTTTTTCCGTAGTTAATATCATAACCAAATCCTTTTTCGTTCAAACTCCTCGATCACTAAAGCGTTTGATAAATCATCGCATAGCTCATTTGGGACATAACGACCGGGAAACATTGTGCTCCTCGGATCTTCATTGATTTCGTCTTGAAGCTGTTTAGGTTTTCTTACGCTTGCGTGAGAGAACTTAGCGGTTTCTTGTGCGATCAAATCCCCAGGCGCCTTTGCTTGGGGGTGTCTTTGATTATCTTACGTCTAGCAGTTAGTGATTTGGATATTCACTCTTTGTTTATACCATCCATCTGTATATGTTTATATTTTCTTATCCAAAAATACCAAAAATATTCTTCTCATTCCTCTTATTCGTTGATTCTATTTCTCTTACCCTCTTTTGCCGTTTAATTCTATTCTTCGTATCCTCTTAACCGTTTAATTCTTCATCTCTTATCCCTCTTATCCGTTTAATTCTCTATGTCATGGTATTTGACATGTTCCTGGTGTGGAGGTCCATTTAACGGTGGAAATTGTCGGCGATGTACCAATGTGGGTTTGGAGACAAGTTTGTCGGTAATCGATCCCATTTCAAATGAAACACCCGATTTTCCTACCTACCTCCACGTACCCATTACGAATCCTACTCATGCAGTATTGTGGGAATGATTCTCATTACGGTTTTGATTGTCCACCCGGCTCCCGCTTGTCTATGAGCCGGAACCATGTTACAATCGAACTTTGGTGAAAGTTATTTTCCGTTTATCTACATTGTGAGAATTGCGGGGTCCTCGTGCGACTTTTGAATGTCGGTAGGTGAATCAAAATTTTCAAAATTCCAATTCTCCGGTTTGACAATTTCCAACCCCCGATATTCCATCGGTCATCGGACTTCGAGCCTTCACAACATCTCAATGATTACGAGGAATGTAATCTTCCCAAAGTTCGAAGAAATACGCATTCGAAAGAAGCGCAAATGAAAAGAATGGTGTGTAAGCTTGAGATGAACATAAGAATCGGATATGATGGCGATGATGATGAGGATAGTATTCAAATGAAGGAATACTATGATTACGACGAGGAGGTGTTATTCAATTGAGCGATCTTATTTCTCAACTCCTCCGTCTATTGCTATCACACCTATCTTACCTTTTATTGCACCCAAAGACTCTCTCATAATGGGGACGAGCCTTCAGCACTATTCCGAAATGGAACCGTCTAGTGTTGAGAGCCTTGTTCCAACCCCAAGTGAGTCTCGAGGTTATCTCCGATAATATGTGTGATGAGCCTCTTGATGATAATTCTTCTCCTCCTCTTGACATTTCATATGATCATGTCGAGATGTTCTCCGATTCGATAACGATTGTACTTCGTTTGACGATTCTTTATCCATGGAGACATCGATTATGTCGAGGAGCTACCTTCCGAGCTAGTTAGCTTAGAGGAAGTGAGAAATTCGATGATCCGAAATTGAGGACGAGATACTTCGTGAACAATTGTTCAATATAAATCTCCTCGTTTCTAAGATCGAATCATTCATGCTAAGTCGACTTCATCTCCTATCCCGTTGTGGATAGTGACTCTACATTGGACAAGCCCGAGCTTGAGGCTTTTCAATGATTCTCTTCATGAAGAGTTCTCGGTGAACTCTCATGACATATCTCCTCCGGAATATGATCATTTCCATTTTGATCTTGAGGATGATATTGGCTCGGAGGAAGGTGTACTCTATCATAAGAGTTTGCTTATTGATGATACTACCTTCACCCTTCCTCCGAGATATGTCTACATTTGAGGATGAAGAATGGATCCTTATTGTTATCAAAATCTTCATTCCATTCCTCACATATACCGTGATTTCTTCTCTTCTTCACTCCTTCGGGAATGAAGACATTATCTTTGATCCCGGTATTTCCATATATCATTTTTGAGCCGGTTCTATGTATATCTCATCGGTGTGGAACTTTCACGTATTTCAATGTTTATCCAAACATCTTGAATGAAAGTCCGATGGAGATTGTATCCTCCACTCTGCTTCCCCATGAACCAATGAATTGGGGTCGAGTCAAGCTAGCGACTCGGTAATCAAAAACGATGAGTGAACATGGGTTTTCACCCGTGTGTACCACATTAGTGTGGGGTAATGCCCACATGTTAAAAAAAAAAAAAAAATCTTCTTTCTAAATAATGGCCGTAGTATTTCCTTTTACGTTCTTTGTTTCGGCATAACTGCGGTACTTTGAATATTGAGGGCAATATTCATTTCTAAGTGTGGGGAATTTCACGAATTTTATCATATTATCTACCCAATTCCCCGTTTTGGCCAAATTTTTTTTGGAGTAAGTGTTCTACACTTACTCGACTTGAGTTATCGATCCTTGTATCGTAAGACAAAGGATTAGCTAATCCGAGAGCAAACGGCTCTTGGTAAAGATATCTCAAATCCGTTTATACTGACTTGCAATTTGCCTAAAATTGTATGGTTCTCAACTCACCATATCCTAAAAAGTGAAGAGTTGGCTAGCCCGCAAGTTTATGGCTTGTGGTAAAGGCAATGGAAAAACCATAATTGGTAATCACTCACCAAAGATAATATTGATAATTTATCTAAGAGTTGGCTAGTCCGAAGAGTGCGGCTTACGGTAAAGACAAAATCAAATCCGTTGGAAGTCGGTGGTTTGCTCAAAATCACATGGTTATCGGTGTACCATGGTTCTTACTTGAATCAAACATTTGGCTACTCCGAAGTAATGGCTTTTGGTAAAGAGTTTAAAATCCATTATGTTTTCTCAAATCATTGCTAGGGACTAGCAATATCTCGATGTGGGGTTGATGAGTGTGTAAATACTCATCATTTTGTACAAAATAAAGCAAAATCATCTGAAAACACTCGAAACACATCAAAATGATCAAAATATCACAAATCGGTGTTTTATGTGTTTTAAATGCAAAAATATCAAAATCGGATGAAAACATATCAAATTTGCAAAATTGCGTTTGATCCCCAAGTTTCTAAAATTGTCAAAAATAGTCCCTGAGTCAAAATTTCAAAAGAAAAATCACCAAAGGTCCTTTTAAAATCATAAGTTGTCAAATTTAGTCCTTTGGTGAAAAATGTGAAAAAGTTTGAGAAAATTACAAATTGGTCCTTCAAGTTTCAAAATTGGCAGAATTGGTCCCTGGAAAATGTGAAAATGTCAACTTTGGTCCTTGTAATATTAACACTTGTCAATTTCAGTCCTTGGAGCAACTTTGAAATATTGGCGACCTAGGTCCCCTGGTTTGAAATTACAATTGAGACCACTATGTTGTGTAGAACCTTTCCTACACTTTGGCCCTTGTCACTAACCCATTTTGACCCGCCAATGCTTTTGGACCACCTTTTGACCCCTTATTAATAATCCGGTCAAATGAAGCTTTGACTATCCATTTCCTCTCTCCTCAGGTACAAAACACCATCATCAAACCTGCATCTTCTCTGTTAACACTCAACCATCATCACCTACACCCCCCTCCAAACACAAGAGGCCAAGGATCATTAAATGCACCCTCTACCAATCCCACTCAAACTCCACTGTTAAAACCAAGTTTGGCGCCAAAATTACTTTAAACGGCCAAGATCATTTGCAGCCATCCAAGGGCCTCAATTGTTGGTGGGAACTATTCAGAAAGAGGAGAGAGACACTTTGGGTGTATAAAAAGGCCAAGAGAAGGCAGAAGACAGTTAGTCGGTTTTTTTTTAGTTCCTTCTAGTTTTTTAGTCAGGTCCAGTTTTTTTGATGTATTAGAAAGCTTGTACCCATTTCAATTCTAGTAACTTTGCTGTTTTATTAGTGTAACTGTAATTTCAACATTGTATTTCTAAGTTAATTAATGCAGTTTAATGTTACTTCAAAATTCATCATAATTTGAGATTTGGTTAATCTAGCTCTAATCTGTCATTTGCTTCTAAGTTGTTGTTTAAGACTCACAAAAGCTTGATTAAGCTTGTGCGAGTTTATTAGTTTCTCAGTTCAATCTTAAACTTGAGTTTTTTGCAAAAAGTCATTTAAGTCAACATAAGTCAAATCGGGTAAAACTCAAAAGTCAAATCAGTTTTGTTCAAATTCTGTCTTCCAGTTGTTGTTTGAATGACATTTGTGTTAGTTTATTATTGTTCATTAAGTTATGATCTAAATTCATCAAAGGTTTAAAGTGTAAAAATGCATTTTGGTATCTCAAAGGAGTGTTTGGGATTGAGTGAATGTTAAGGTTTTATTGGTTTTTGATACTCAAATCTTAGATATTTGTATGCTTAAGCTGTCTTTAAAAGTCTCCCAATCAAGTTTTCAAATGGTTGAGTTTGTTTTTGTTGCTTAAGAATCATTTCCAAAAGTTCCTGTCTCAATCTCATGTTCTGTTCACAGTGGATTTCCCCCATCTCAGAAATTTTAACAGCTTATTTGGGTGAGATAGTGTGGGCAAAAGCAAGTTGGGTTGGTGGACTACTTGGGCTCAGAAGCTCATAAGCTATTTTTCCCTCAAGCTTATTCAAATCAAGCTCGAAAGAGCCCGTTGTGCTGTTACTTACAACCTGCATCGTGACCCTTGCACCAATTTATTTAGCTTATTTACGAGCTGTAACTAGCCCCTCATAAGCCAACCAAGGGGGCGAATGGAAGTCAGCTAGGTGAACTGCAAGTTTCCATAAGCTATGACGCTCACTCCCACTTTAGCTTATTCAGTACTAGCTCCAAAGTTACTCTCATTAGGCTGTTTGGGGAACTGCATCAGCATAACCACATCAGCAAACCTTATTTTTTTTGTGTGCTCATCAGTTACCTAAAGGGGTGTTTGGTTGAGTCTGTCCCCACAGCAGCTGCTTGGACCTTTGTGAGTGCTTATTAGTTTTTATTTTGCTTTCTGTTATTGCTCATGCTAGTACCCTTTAGCTCTCTTAGGTAGTTTAAGATAGTAGCCATTTAGTTCAGCTTATTTAATCCCTTGGCAGTCCACTAGAACCAAACAAGTCCTTACGCTGATTTTACAAGCTGTTCACAGCTTTAAGATTTTGTAAGTGTAGTCCCTGTTTAAATAGCTTATCTCTAGTTGGTATAGGGTAGGTTTAGGATTAGGTAGCTTATTGTAGCTTTTGATTGGTCAAATTCACAAATCTGCCTAAAGGTCAAAATAGTGAAACAAGAGGACTTTGGCAAAGCGCCGTGACTTTTCATAAGCTCATTATTGGTGCAGATTAATTGAAAATTTGGACATTTAAACTTCAATGGTGAAAAATTTAAGATTGATTTTTAATAAATTTACGAAATCGGCTTGAAACATTTAGAAGCTTGACTTTTAGGCTTATTTGGTCTGATTCGCACACTCGGTTTACATTGAGTGTTTCTCGTGTCTTTTGAGGTCTTGAATAAGCTTCAATATAGCTTGTCCTTATCGAAACTTAGTCTAATTGGTATTTAGTTGGTGGTCTTGGTTTCCAACATCGGTTTTGAATTTCTAGCTTATAGTCTAGCTTATGTTTAGGTGAAAGTAGGGTTTAGCACTTGATCAAATCATAGCCAAATCGGTGTAGCTTGCATAGTAATGGATAGGAGTAATTGGAATTAGCATCTTTTAGGTGATTTTAGCATAGGTTAGCTTCGTGATAATTTGGTTCGGTTTAGAGCTTATAAGCTTATTAATTAGAAGCTTATTAAGGACGGTTGCACTCTGACTTCTTTATCTCACACATAAGCCCTGGTTTTATATTTTCTTAGATTCTCCATTATATTTTAGAGTTTTCCTGAAATTTTCAGATTTTTCTAAGTTGTTTTGCTATTTTTCTCAATTTAAACTAGTTTTAAGCCCTTTTAATTAGCTTTAATTGCAATTAATTAAAAAAGTTCCAAAAATAATTTTTCAATTTTAATAGTTTAAGATAAATATAAAAGCATAAAAATATTTTTCCTTATTTTCTCCTTTTATTTGGTATTTTCACAATTTAAATTAGTTTTAAATAGTATTAAATTAATAATAAATACATAAAAAGTCTAAAAATATATTTTCAGTTTTAAAATTAGTTTTATCATATTTTAGATTTTGTAAATCTTAATTTTATTTTTCTAGTCTTATTTCA
Source organism: Chrysanthemum lavandulifolium (assembly GCA_022545495.1). Taxonomy (NCBI): domain Eukaryota; kingdom Viridiplantae; phylum Streptophyta; class Magnoliopsida; order Asterales; family Asteraceae; genus Chrysanthemum; species Chrysanthemum lavandulifolium. The sequence goes on along the minus strand of CM040244.1, from coordinate 178,750,262 downwards.
TATTTTCTTTTATTTTAGAGTATTATTAAATAGTTTAAAATAGTTTTTAATTAATAATAATTAATTAAATAGTTATAAAAATAATTTTCTTTTTCTAAAAAGTTTCTTATATCATTAGGTTTGTAAAAAATGTATTTTTCATATTTTTAGGACTTTTATTTCTTAGATTTCACTTTTTATTTTGTACGTTTACGTATTTTTATTTTAAACGTAAGTTTTTAGTTTTAATTTTTAAACGTTCATCATTTTAAAAATAGTGATAGCGTTTATTTAATAGATTGTATCTTTTTAACTCTCTTTAATTTGCATTTAAGCCGTTTTAATTTGTTGGCTTTTTCCGTAGTTAATATCATAACCAAATCCTTTTTCCGTTCAAACTCCTCGATCACTAAACGTTTGATAAATCATCGCATAGCTCGCTGGGACATAACGACCGGGAAACATTGTGCTCCTCGGATCTTCATTGATTTCGTCTTGAAGTTTTAGGTTTTCTTACGCTTGCGTGAGAGAACTTAATGATTTCTTGGCGCATCACGCATCACCTTTCTTTTCTTTGGAGAGCGAGGCTGAATCAGAGTGAGCAGGCGTCATAAGAAGATTTCTCTTCTTTTGAAGATAAAGCGCCTTGAGACGTACACTTTTCTTTTCTTAAGAGTACGAGGCTCGCGAAGTGAGCAGGCGTCATAATCTCTCTCTTTTTCTCTTGGCAAAACATGTAATTAACCATTATCATTCAAGAGGCTCTTTGAAGTGACATCGATGGAGATAACCAATCACGATGAATTTGACCACAAGTAAACTAACCCGAACTCGTGACTTAAACTTGCACATATGTAACAAAAGCGATGGCGAGACTTCATGCCCATTTGAATCTCTAAGTACTCTATACTCTTCAACCAACCAACCATCAAGTAATAGACGTACATCACCTCTTGAAAATCCACAATTGAATGTGACACTGAGCACTACAACGTAACTCCTTAAAGTGATAGCTATTTTGTAGTGTTATGAGCCCAATTCCCCCAAGTGGTAAAAGAAAAGGTAAAAGACACCCAACAATAACTAGATTTCCAAGTCTTCATTTTTATAATAAGCATCGAACAAGGATCATGAAGAATCTTCATCCAACCATCCCGATACCTTGGATACTAAGTACACTCGCCGTGATAATTCACTTCAACCTCAAAGAAATAATAGTGAATTAACTCCGTTGTCACATCTTCCGAATGCTCAAATCTAGCCTTCTTTGACATTTAAACGAACTTTGATAATGGTTTCATCCGACCATGGTTAAATGCACATAACCCCATAAAACCTTGTAATAACCAAACCGCCATGGCGAAAATCCAAACACATCCAATTCATGAAGTACACTCTTTTATCCCTTCTTGAAAGTAAAACGAGAACCAACATCGAATACCCGAGATACGCTTTCTTTCTCCAAGATGGTTCCATCATCACGGGATTTTACAATTCTATAGTTTAAACCGAGAAATTGTTTCTTTCATGGATTTTACAAACCAAGAATAAACCGTATGATAGTTCAGGAAATGCACCTTACTATTATCAGGATGTTTCCATTGTTACGGGATTTTACAAGTCTATGATTTAAACCGAGAAATAGGTTCTTTCGCGGGATTTTACAAAATCAAGACAAAACCGTAAACAATTTCAGCTTGAATGTATTATAGCCATTTTGGTTTCGGTGAATATCTGTTTTTAGGGGATCATGCAGCGGTTCATCAACGGTTCATAATCCAACATCATCAACCATCCAATCAACACTTTGGTAAACACATCATTCACGCATTACGTCTATTATAGTGACCACATGGAGAAGTAAACCCGATATACCAAACTTGATCATGAAGTAGAATTCCCAGTTTGTTACTTAAACTTGTACTAATCCTCGTGAGAAAGAAGCGGTGTACCCAATGTACAAAACCTCTTGACGTATCCTCAACTGCGTGAGACACCGAAGTGATAGCTACGTTGTGGGTTAAGCGAGAAAGAATCACAACCGTAACTAAATACCCAAGTCTTTATCACACTCTGTAAATGCCCAAACAAGTCATCTTCGCGGAAGGGTAGAAAGAAAGAAGACGAAATAAGTACACGTGCCCGGAAAACTTCACTTAAAACACAAATACGAAATATCGTCCAAACAACTCCGTAGTCACCCTAGTTCCAATAGAAATTCAAGCCGAGACAAAATATTCTTTGTGAAGATGCATAAACCAAAGTATCAAATCGCACAGCACAACAAATCATATCATCAACCCAAATCTCATCATCATCAAATCTCATGTGAACGATCCAATAATGAGAAGCCCATCAGTCTATCATCCAATATCCAAGTCATCACATATATACTCAAGCCCGGTCCAACTCACAAAAGCGACCATCGGATCCAATTCAATTCAACATAAAAGCACGAGGTCTATTATGATATTTTCATTACCGATTAAAAATAATCTTAAAGGTAAATAATTTGACCGACGTGAGTGATCATCATAATAGCAATACTAGGTGCCCGATATGTGTCCATTAGCCAAGTACATTCCAACACAATTTTCATCTCAAGTCTGTCTACTTCACGATTACTCGTATGTGTCCATGAGATTGTAAAGATTAAACTTCAAAATTAAACGTCAAGATTAATCTTTGATGGTCAATGATTAAACTTCAACCAACACTCTCAATCAAGTAATATATGTCACCATAACATCCAACATCCAAATCGGGTAATACCATATCGATTCATTATCCGGCCCAAGAGATTATTCAGGCCCAAATTTAACATTCGCCTATGACAAAGAAATATTACGATCCACATTGGTTCCATTATTACTCCTCGACTGAGACAACATTTACCCTAAATAATAGGTATAAGGCAACAACACACACACTTACCCTAATGAATCTCATTCATAACGCCTCTCTCTAATTTTACTCACATAACTCACGCTCCCATCGGTCATTTTATCCCAACAAACCTAATCCTTCTCAATAATATTATCCGCCTCCCACTTAGTACTTACTTGATCAACAACATCATAGCAAAAGTCTATTCGTCCTTTCGACCACATCAAAAGCAGCTGCATCAAATGAATAATATATCTTCCCAAATACCTTCTCATGTTTAGCTCGCCACGGGGTTGGCTAGGCGATTAAGTGACAACGAGGATGGCTCGGGTCCTTGGTGACATCCACGAGTTCAAATACAACACAACAAGGTAGGTTCTTTTCGGTTTATCGGGCTTTAGAATATGAAACGAATCAAGAAAATGGATTAACAATGTTGTTAACATCATTTCTTAAATTGAAAATTGTCACAAACAATTTGATCTATGATGTAAGTTTATTTAGTGATAAGGGCTCTTGAAGTCTTGATATGTCATTAAGTGCCACGAAATACTTCTGAGATCACGTAAAGATGTGTCATTTAGTTTTTCATTTAAACCGAACAAGAAGGAGATGAAACCCTAATGGTTTTTATCATTCTTCAGTTTGTTTCGAATATTGTCACAACCTTTGGATCGATGATGGTTGAGGTTCTAACCAACAAGATCTACCAAGATCTGGTAAATGGTTGGAATGAAACTGAGATCATTGTAGTATCAGATTCATGTCTCATTAGCATTCAAGGGTTTGAGTCTAATATTGATCTGTGATGAGGAACTCTAGAGAGATATGACCTTCAAGTCTTGATGTGTCATCAATAAGCACTAGAACTCTGAGATTGTTTGATGTAGATATCATGTGTTGCTTTTTGGTTCAAATGTATTATCAGGTAGTTGTAAGTGTGGTTTACTCTTAATTTCACTTTCTTTTCTTATTTATGGATCGAATGCACTTTTGGACTAGTGATGATACTGATGCGAAGTCCACATAGAGTAGTATTATAACGAAGGGTATAGTGGCACTTGACTGATGAGGTAATAACTGAGGTCAATGAGTTTGAATCATTGGTTGGTATATTGTGATAATGGTTGTGGTCTTGTGGTCGATTCTCCTTCTTCCTTTCTGTCTTAACTATGTCAAAAGCCCAAGTCGCTACCAATATAATGCACCAAGTCGCCACGACAAGTCGCTAGGCTAACTCGCCACGGCCAAGTCGCTAGGCTAACTCGCCACGGCCAAGTCGCTAGGCTAACTCGCCACGCCCAGTCGCTAGGCTAACTCGCCACGGCAGTCGCTACGACTTGTAAATACAAGTCGCTAGGCGATTTCGGCATAACTCGCTACACCAAGTCGCTATATATAAGGTACAATGAACACGGACACAAGATAAGTCGCTAACTTGATAAACAAGTCGCTAGTAAGATTAAATACATTTACCGATGAGTTATCCAGACTACTTTTCCGCGACTTCATGTAAACCCGAAATTATGACAAGGAGACAACTTTATATCCATTTTGACCCATATTGACCTCAAAGACATGACCAAGATGACATTAACGATCATGAAAACAGGTTGAAAACAAGAACCATTATTCAAAGCAGTTTTACGGTAAAATCGATAAAGATTAAACAAATGTTTACAAAGCTGTTTTAAATAAATATGCTTAAACCGGATTCTTACAAAGCGACTTGTGACATTTATAAACCGACGACAAAATCAAAACCACAACATAACACACCCTACCGAATCAACACACATCAAGACAACCAACCCATTCAAGATACCGTAAACCGTACACAACAAACCGTATAAAACCATACGAATCACCAAAAACAATACAACCTAGGCTCTACGATACCAATTGTAGGATCGTTATTTTTATTGTGTTGATGATTCGAATTGGTCTTGGGAGATCAAAATACATGTTTGCCATTAGAGAGAAAGTTAGAGAGAGAGGTGTTCTTGCTAGAGGTTTACACAAAAGTATGAATATTAGATTGAAAGCACCACCCTTCCATGGATGGAAGGGTATTTATCTACACAATACGACCTCCTATCGGCTGTGGATCGGGGATACGATGGGTAAAGACCCGTCCTTCCTCCACGGTGTTGCACTAAACTATTCTACGCTACAAACAAAATGAAATAGGTATATAACTGCAAAATAATGGTCAAGGTGAACCTTACGCCAACAAGATATAATATATCTAGACATTGGGTCATTGGTTATGGATTAGCTCCATGGGTATGGGTCATGGGTCTTGGATATTACCCATCCTATCAAACAATTACAACAAATGAATTATTACAATATTTTATGTAAATGACCAAATGTATATACTTTACAAAAATAACATGTATTCTTATAATTTTACTTATGATAACTTTATATTTGTTATCAACAAAACACAAAGAGATCGCTAATTATGAATACACGTTTTTACGGTTTATTTGTATTAACAATATTGAGATTGGAAAATATATTAAGAATGAGTTTATATTAATAGGTTGTGCCGAGTCAAAAGTTGTCGAGCCGAGTTAGCTGTTTATCTGCGTTGCTAGTGATTGTTTGTGATTTTCTTAATCGAGGTGAGTTTCATAGCCCCATTTTCATCTATGTTTTAACTAAATTGGGGTTGTCTTAGTCTCGCATAGCAAATAAACTCTTTTCTTAGACCTGCTTTAACTCTTTTTGATTTGCTTATATGTTGACTAGTAAGGATAGATATGTAGTAGAAATTGCCTTAGTCTAGGGTAGCAATCCTTTGCTATAACTGTGTGACCTAGCTAAGAATAGATGTCACCTAGACCAGGGTAGCATTGAGGTCATCTTTGCTATAACTGTGGTACCTGGCTAGAGTCACTTGGGGCCCTGTTGAGATCTCGATTGTTGATGGGATGTGATTGGAATGTTTATTGTATATTTGTCTTAGTCTCGCATAGCAAATAAACTCTTTCAGGTCGACTATTGAATTTGTATTCAAACCTATGAACTCACCAGAGTTAGCTGACCTTTTAGCATGTTTTCTCAGGTTATTAAGCCGATGTTTGGATTGCTTGTTCTATGGAGGCTTGGCAGAGAGGCATGGTTGAAGGATCATAATAAGCTCTGATAATATTATGTGGACCTACTTTACAATCTCTTTTGGGCCTTACATTTGAATATTTTGGAATAAATGTAATCAGATAATTAATTATGGGATTGTTTAAGAACTATTTATAATTATCTTGTTTTCCTATACTTGTGTTGTGTACCAATCCAGTAACGCCCCGAAAGCTTGTTTAAGTCTTCCGCTGTACCGAGATTTGGGGGTGTTACAGATTGGTATCAGAGCCAAAGTTATAGAGAACTAGGTACTTAGTAAAACCTAAACTATAACCACTTTTTAGAAAACTTGATCCCCGACCGACGCATGCCAGCCTGCCAAACCGAAGCCTCTTGATTTGAGTATGGAATTAATGAACTGCAAATTGATTATTGAGATGATATAAATTGCGATATGTTTATTGATTTTGGTATATTATGAGCTTGCTGTATGATTGTGTGGAAAACTAGAAGGGGGGTTGAATAGTTTACCGATTAAAAACTTTGTTTTGAAACTTATTGAAAGATCAATTGATATTGATCTTAGATATGTTAGTGAATAGTAATCAACAATATATAAAGAGTAGATAAGGAAAGAAACAATCAAACCACAACAAGTTGTTATAGTGGTTCGGTCTACAAGGACTCTTTTTCCTTGCCCTACTCCACTCCCTGAGTCTCACACTCAAGAGTTTAACTTCACTAGTCAACAAGCTCCTTTCACCGGCAGAGAAACCTTTACATTTCGCTTACACACTATTTCCGACACTAAGCTAGATGTCGAGTTCTTTTCAAGGGTACAACCACTCCCACACACAATGTATTTTAAGGACTAAAATACTAACCACTCACACTCATAAGATTATAATGGTTTGGTACAACAATGATGTATGAATCAACACAAGATCATACAACAACAAACAAACAAGACTTCCAACTTCTTGTTGAAGCTTGAATGTGCCTTGATATTCTTTGCTACAAAAGAGATCACTAATATGATATGAAACTGAGTTAGAAATGTTAGAGAGAAGAAATGTATGAGAATATGATAGAAAGGGACAAAAAACAACTTGGTTTGGCTTTGCTATTTATAGCCAAAATGTTCAGCAAGCACCACGGACCACGGAACCCTCAAAAGGGTTCCGCCCGTGTTAATTTTTGGTGCCGCCGAGGTCTGACAGCAAGATCACAAAATCTTACCAAATTCAACCATATCTATCCAAGATTGTGTAAGATATGTAGAGTCTAAATCTACACAAAGTATCTAGTGAAATTTTCTAAGGATTTCAATGATGCACTACATGATGTCATGTGTTTGTTTTTCTATTTTTAGAAATATGTTAAAATGTAAAACATATGTAATGTTTTGTTTTAAGAAACCAAAATATTCTTGAACTAAAACTACTATCATACATTATGGTTTATAGTCATATCAAGATATGATTAATCACAATGTAAATGCTTGAGTGATGAAGATATTATTTGAAAAAGCTTGTTTTAATATTTATTAAACTTGACAAGCTTTAAGCTTTATAAAAATTAAATTTACTTTTGTCGTTAAGAAAACTTATATACAAAATATAAATAACGTTTAATGACGATATTTGTATTAACAATCTCCCCCTTTTTGTTGAGGACAAAACATAAATTTTATTTTTATAAACGATGTAAAGATTGTACAAGATTTATAAAAATATTAATTTTAGAACTTGAAAGATAAAGATAATAATGCAAGTGTGTCCAATGTAGACATGATGTTGACTTTTTCAAAAAGTCATGGTATGCAGTTGACTTTTTTGAAAGTCAAAGTCTTCATTAGTTGAAGTATGATGTTTGACTTTTCAGAAAGTCAAAGTATGCAGTTGACTTTTTCAGAAAGTCAAATATAACCAAGTTCTATATATTTCTCTCCCTTTTTGTCTCAACCAAAAGAAGATGTGAGGCGGAATGTATAATGAGCCCGAGCCATTATATCCCCTTGACCAATGCTCCCCCTAAATTAGGTGCCGAGAGAAAGATACATGGATTGTGAAAAAGCTACAAAAAAAAAAAATTGTTAGTAATAAGCATCATCACAAGCATTTCCAAACACCATGTAACAAACCATATAAGAAACACTATTCATTTGTTAAAATTTTTCATGATTTAAGAATCATGAAAAGGGAACACAATGAAGTGTTAGTACAATAGTAAAATCCTAGAAGAGAAAAAATTATCCTAGAAAATAAAAAAAATACAAGAAAAATCCTAGAAAAATAAAAATGCTTAAAGAAAATAAGCTAAGACCCTCATATTGAGGTGGTGGATGAGCAAGAGCATTGATGCGCTCTAGGATGTGATTGAGGATGAACCTCATTTCCTCTTGAAGCTCATGGACCATCACTTGGGTCCTTTCGGTTATTTGGGCGGTACGGTCACAATTGAGCAACCATGTCTAGGTGTTTGGAGTGGTGATTATGGAGGCTAGCAAGGCACTTTGCATTTGCATAGCATCACTAAGATGAGAATCCACCATATTTGAGAATTGGTGGAGATGATGGAGTTCGGCTTGAATCTCTTCTTTGGTGGGATGATCTTCCCACATGGATTCCTCAATGTCCTCTATATGAGGAGACATTGATGTAGGAAGTGGTTGATCCCCATACAAAGGACCATGGATTTCCTTGTGAATAGGATGGAAAAGAAGAGGTTTTGGCCCTAACGGGGCGTTTGGGTCAAATGATGGACGTGGAGACTCATGAGCTATTCGCTCAATAGTACCAAAAGATGGTAGTGGTGGTGGATGATTAGGCCTAGGAGGCAAGTCCTCCAAGTCTTCCAAAAATGGATTTGGAGATGTGGGTGGTGTAGAGAATAACTCTAGTGGGATGAGTGTTGGAAATTTTGGAGGTGATGGTGATTTTGATGTTTGGATGGGAGCCGGTGGTGGTGAGCTAGGAGTTTTGTTGGTGGTGGAGTAGTGATAGTGACAGTGATTGTGGAGGTGGTGTAGGAGTAGCCAAAATGAGAGTGGTCTCATCTCTTATGGGTGATGAGATAGTTAATGGAGAAGACTTGGAAGAAGAGCTTATGTTGACAAAGCAACAAGGTCTTACGCTCATTATAGCGGTTCTTTGCAAGGCTTGGTTGATGGTGAAGATTTAGTCATTTTGACTCAAGTTTTTGCTAGTAGATGAGAAGTTTTGAGAAGGTGTAAGGATGATCATGGTAAAAGCTACGAATTTATAGGGATGAAAAATTATGGAGAAATGTGTTTGATTTGATGTTAAACCATAGAAGAAATGAGGTTCCTAATGATTTTGAAGTGGGTTTAATGCTAGTCATATCACCCAAGTCAATCCATACAAGAAGAATGGAGTGAAGAGACAAAGATTTGCAATAAATGTTTTCTAATGATTATGAGATCCTAAGAATCAGATTACCCACGGATTGCAAGGAACCAAATTTTTGGTTCCTTCCTTTATGCAAAAGGGCTCCTTGGGTGGATTTTTGAAATTTTTGAATTTTGGTGGGAAATGGATATCCTATGTGCCTAAGTGTGTTATACTAGTTCTAATATGGGTAAGAACTAGTTAAGATTAACCTAGAAACAATGTATGGTAATTCGGAATGTCAAAATAAGTGAAATTCAGAAAATTACCTGTAGGATCCACGACATAAAAAATTACACAGGTGGAACCAAAAAAATGGTGCCGCATGGTCCGCCTGTACAGGTACGGCGGTACCAAAATGCTTAACAGACGGTACCAAATTTTTGGTGCCGTCTGATCCGTGAACACCATAAATCAACACAGAATAGTTTTTAGGTGTCGTGGACTTTTCCGAAACCTGAAATTTTGCTCAAAACATGTGACATTAATCATTTCTAGTTAGGAAAAGTAAATAACACATATACAAACATAGTGGAGCATAGAATTTGACCAAGGGCTAACGATTTCCACATAAAAGCGAAAATGGGTAAAATTTGATAACACACTTGTGCTATCACCCTGCATGAAATTGTTAGCATACATCATTGTTTTAAGTCATATTATCATCCTAAAAATTAAAAGCAACCACATTGTATCATACATCAAAGTTATTGTCTTGTTCCAAATACTCCTTCAAATGAACCCCACTTATCCAACTTCTTGTAAATCTTGTTCATCATCCTACCAAGGCACTTGAACATCCCCTTGGTTTGCTTGAACTCCGTCGATTCATTCTCAATCTCAGGGAGAGATGCATAGTACTCATGCGGTGGAAGGCGAGAATTTGGAAGACCATCCTCAGAGCTATTTGATGATGATGATGATGGAGTTGGAGGTTATGCCCTTTTACCTTTAGTCTTAGCCACTAGCTCGTCACTAAAGGGCAAAAAAATGTGAGGGATGAGCTCATAGTCAAGCTTCAACCCTTTTGGGCTTTGGTGGAATGGGTGCAAAGGCTCTATAGAGACGGGTGAGAAGCATCCCATAAGGAAGAGCAACCGATCCTTGAGTTGGAATGTCGATCATTCTCCTAGCAATGTAGTAGGCTAAATTGAATGGTTGACGAGTGGACAAGTTGTAGAGCATGTGACAAAGGAAAGCGTTGATATGGTCCCTATTTCCTATGGTGCTAATGACGTTAGCTCTAAGTAGTTCCTCCCATTTCTTAAATTCAGGCTTATGTTCATTGAGCTCCATTCCATATGGATCTCGGTTTACCTCCTTTCCCTTTCGGGTGACACGGGTTGGAGTGGCCCTTGCATTAAAAAGGTGCTCACGGATGACATCCTTATCTGCTAAAAGAGTTTGGTAGGGAAGAGAGCGGTCATTGATTGCATCAAGGATAGTGAGTGACCACTTATCCGAGTAGACACATGTCCCTCGGTTAGGAATTCCTAGCACTTGAGAAAATTGGGTTAAGGAGATGGTGTAGTCGTTTTGATTGATCCTAAATCTAAGGCTAAATTCATCATCCTCATCAATGAAACCGGTGACACTAGCATAGAAATCTAACACAAACCTAGGACATATGGGTTCATCGATGTCAAGGAGACAATCGAAGTGAATGGCGGCTAGTTCTTGACGGAGATTGGTTCCGTCGACAAAGGAGGAGTGAATGGTTCTACCTCATGGAAGTACCTTTGTTCTAGACTCTTAAAGATTTCGACTTGTTTCTTGGAGAGGCCCTTGGTTTTGTGATGTTTGGGAATGTAGTTGATGGTGATCCTTGTGATTATAGAATCTTGAGGCTACCATGGTTATTCCTATGATGAAGAATTTGTATGTTAAGAATGAGAACAAACTTAACATTTTGGTTCTAGAGTAGCGATTCTTCAAAGTCCGACGCTTTGTACTTTAAGTGGAGGTCTTTGAACTCGATCCACATCTTGATGATCTTCAAGCTTTTGAGATCATCACCACGATAATCTCGGATCACCCTTTATTGTGTTGCCATCATGTGAAGTTGTGACTTTCGGACCGACATGCTCGGACTTTCCGGATCATGACATCTTTTCATCGTAGTGGCGGAAGCTTTACTAGTTCATGATATTTGCGAAGAGTAGCGTAAGCATAGTATAAAAATATCGAGCCGTGTTAAGTAGATATGCACTAGTCATGATTTCTTCAATTAAGTAAGTATCTTTGTGAGCATGCGGCTTTGGATTGACTTCTCAATTCGATCAACCGCAACCGTCCAAATGTACGTGCAAACAACAGTTAGCAATAAAACACACGAAAGTGTCTTTGATCACTTCGTTGAATTGAGTACATTACGGTTCCCGTTCATCGGTACAAATCGCTCCGTGATCGAATTAAATCTGAAGAATCTCCTTGCGGGGTTTCGGAGTGTTCTAGTTGTTCTCAAACCGAACGTCTCAAAGAAGACAACACGGAGTGAGTGAACCGGTAATTGAGATTCACCGATTGATGAAAATTGATTTGAAAACAATCGCGTATTGCTTGAAGAAAGAGTTTTGCACACGACGAAGGTTTTATGAGTAAGATCAATTTTCAATCAAAATACCTTTGTATTTGAAAAGAGTACACATTTGATGTGCTAGAGTAAAGAAGAGATTTGCACATCGAACGGTTTTTCCAAAAGTATTTTTTTTCAATCAGAGATACTTTTTGAATTTGAAAATGAATACACATTCGATGCGCTAGAGAAAAGAAGATTTGCACATCGAACGATTTTTCCAAAAGTATTCGTCAATTCATTTCCTGGACGAAGGTTGATTCAAGAGTGAATCGCCCCATCGTTTCTATCCAGTTGTCACAAGCTTGATCTTTTGGAAAGATCTCACAAGTCACCCACCAAGAGCTTGTTTGATGTTGGCTTTAGAAGGCTTTCCATCTTCATCATGAGTATTTAATATATCACTCGGATGTTCTGGCAAACCACAAGGATAATGCGTACGACTCTTAATATATACTTACTTTCCACATTGTGTGAAGTGACAAGTCTTCATTAATTTTGTGTCCTAATGAGATATTGTGGATGATCCGCGGCTCTAGACTCAATTGTGCACATTTGGTTTCTATGCCGGAGACTAGGGAGAGAGTCTCCTTTCAATATCAACAATCTCTAAGAGAAAGTCGATAGATTTTGTAGGTTCCCATGAGAATGAAACAAACCTTTAAGAGGAACTTGAGTAGCTTGGGAAGTTAGGTGCGGTGCGTCCTCGGGTCCATGACGTCTTGTCTTCAATACCGTTACCTTGGTAACCACCGTTAGCATATGTATTGAACCCGGTTTACGCCCTAAGGTTGAATTATTGGAGGGCTATTTCTTTTCACCCTTTTCACATTCAATTCTTTTTCATTCTTCAACCCCTTCGGTGCTTACGAGACTTCATAACTAGAACCTTGTTGGGTTTATTCGGTTCTAGCTCTATCTCGATCCGCTCTTCTCATTTCTCACTTTTCTCCTTTTTCATCATACCTAAGGACTTCTACACTATCTAGTGGATTGTCCTCGGTAGATCCCTCCGCTCTGGCGGGATCGTGGGAATGAATACGTAACCTAACCATCCTTATAACACCATGCATAAAGTAAATTGGTCAGTCTTTTGGTATTGTTCTTACTCTTCTTGAAACCAATTGAAAAATCATTTGGAAAATCAATCAAGGTACTTGTGATATAAAATCAAAGCATTTTGTACCTTAATTGTTTTGATCATTTTAGAAATGCTCCCCCTCAACATGTGCATTATGTATTGGAAATTGTTTAGCACATGGAGTCAAGAGTTCTTTGAAAT